>JACCEG010000103.1:385025-413684 GCA_014065205.1 Tuber brumale | reverse complement strand
CAAACATGAAAAGAGGCAATAAGAGAATTTAGTTATACGCACCACAAGGTTTTTAGAATGCCTGATAACAACCTTCGCCAAATCCATTTGGTGAGTGGCTTTGTGCTGTCCCGCCATCTCCTTGATCCACCGGTCACTCCTATCAACAAGAATCTCAATCATTATTATCTCGCCACCCCTTGCATCCTTCCTTTTCATGACCTCTCCCAACCTTCTAACATCCTCCTTGACACTATCAATCTTAATTTCCTCACTTTCCTCCATCCTCACTCCTTCAAGTTGGATCAACACCTCCATCCGGAATTTGTTCCCTTCGAGTTCATTACGTCCAACTTTCTCGAGACTGTTCAGGTATTTAGCATCCTTGAAACCAGGCTTTATCTTCCGAATTTCATCGGCCGATTTTCCCATTAGTGGTTCGATCAAGAGTTCGTTACGAGTCTCTCCTAGCTGATACCAACAGTTTGCCAACCAACCCTTTGACTCATACGGCCCTAAGGCTACCGCAAAAGCAACCTTCCCAAAACCGCCATATGTATTCGACGGAAAGACGGTTTTGATATGCGTGGCCACATTGACCTGCTTGAAGATTGACTTGTACTCCTGACGAAGTTGCCCTACTTGGGATTGGTATGGGTTCGTAAAATAACTATCAATGGACCTGTAGGTGGACGGAAAGTATGGCGAACCGGGGGAGCCTCGAACCCATCACCGCCCCAAGTTCGTTTCTTAGCCGGAGAAGTTCTGGATTGTATGTTCTTCCTAAGACGCGCCAAGTTTGGTGTTCGGGATGGAGGCGAATTCAATATATCATCCAACCGAGCTGTGCCTTTCATATCTCTTTCAAGCTGGTTCCTTTGCTTTTCCGACAGTGCCATCGGTGGATGAATGGAAAGGGGGTTTATGTCCTCGCATCCATCTGTACCAGCTTCTGCGAAGCTAGCTATTGCCCTAGGTGTTGCTATACGGCGCTTTTTTGTTTTCGGTGGCGCGTGCACACCGAACTTCTTCTCTTCGGTAATTGCTGAAATGGACTCCCGGGCAGCACTCATTCGGCTAGATCGCCTAAGAGGCGGGGGGGTTTTGTAGTTCCTTGGAGAGACCCGATGACATGTGCTTCTAGCTCGCGCAAAGAGAAGATGATTGAATCTTTGGGATCGAGCACATCGGGGAGATCGTTACCGAAGATATCCTCTAACGGGATCTGAAATTCCCGGATTCCGGTAGAAACGCTAGCGAGGACTGGGAGAACGGTAGAATTGCTGGCTGGCTGGTTCTGGGAGAACGGTAGAATTGCTACCCTTGTTTGGGGCAGAAAATGGAGGACTGCTCCCAGGCTCGGCCCTAGCTGTCCCCACCGGAGTCGTTGGCCGCGCTAGATGAGAGTCTGACCGTATACCCAGAGTTTTTCCCTCACCAGTTGTGGGAAGAGGAAAAGTAATTGCCGGCAAGTCATTTTCAGTATCTTGTCTCTCCAGTATCCTCGGTAGAAGCGATCCTAAACCCACCGCTAATCCAGCCAGGTCTACTAATATTCTCCGCAGTCTACAGCTCAGGATGAAGGGGCTTCTAGCGTTTTCGGGGTGTTTGAGGTTTTTGTCCGATATCATCCAAATCAAGACTCTCTTGATCAAATATATGATAGCCAAAACCCTCACTTCTTGCATGGAATTCACTTTTGATAATTACGGGCCGTGCCACACTATCATCTTCGTGACTAATATGACCGTGACCGCAAACATCTATCCCCGTCTTAATTATAGGAACCTTGAAAGCAGAGTCCCGAGAAGGTAGAACAGGATCATTGAGTGCACCACTGTAATGATCGCTACATCTAGGTTCGTCCTCACTCTCTGTTGAGTCGCCACCATCGTGCGGTTTAGAATTCTGGGTGACTCCAAAGGTTGTTGATGGTGCCTGGGTCTCTGGGATAGAACAAGATGACGGAGGGCTGCTGAGAGGCGAAGAAGTCAACTCTCCTGGACCCTCTTTTGGGTCACCAGTCATCAGACTATTCTCATCAACAGGTTCAAAAGACCCTTTCACCCCCCCCCACCACGCCAGCACCGGATCCTGGAAACTCGTGAAATAGTCCTCCTTTTTTAGGTGATGAGTGAACGACAGATAGTCGGAATCGCGGCTTGACGGGGGATATGTTTGGCGCTCTAGGAGTAGGCGAGCCCCCAGTTATTGGTGTAGCCGGGGTTGTGTAGCCGTTAAACTTCCGTTCGATAGTCTGTGGCTCAGTGGTACCTCTGTCTATCCTCCTCTTCTTGCAATTTATCAAGCGAGCGTTTTCTGGCTCGGACCACTGTTTCCAAACAGCCTTATTCTGTGCATATTTCTCGGCCAAACGATTATATGCCTCTTTGTACTGTTCAAGCTCATAGCGAATATCGTTGTAGCTAGAGGCAAGCTCCTGATATGCCTTCTTTAGATCGTCCAGTGGGGGATCGGAATCCGTCTGAACTTCACCATCTTTGTAGGAGAATAGTGTTTGTGTTGCTTCGTCTACTGGAATGCTCGATTGTGTCCGTGGATTATCTAGAGGCTTTAGAAGTGGGGACACCGGCCGTGTGAGAGTTCGACTCGGGATGTCCTGTACGAGATAATTAAAAACTCGTGGTATATTTTCTTTGTTTTCTAAACATTTATCATTGGTGATAGCGAGTCTATTTTGATAAGTTAACTTTAATTTAAAGAGAGCCCTTACTAAGGGAAACAGGCATGCGCTCTGCGCTGACGCTCTATATTGGCCGTTTCAATCCCTTCAAGTCTCTGGGCAAGAGCTTCGTTCTCAATTTTGGCTTTGGCTATCTCATAGCCCAGATTCTGTAGCCGGCTCTCTTGTTCTCGAATTTTCTGTTGCTGTTGTTCGCTAGTGTCCTGGTGTGCATCAATCTAACAAACTCAAAGTGTTAGGGAATAACCAAGGCCACGCCAATAGGCGAGTTTGGGGTGCACACTAAAGCCTGCCTCTCCTGTAAAATTTCCTTCTGCTCCGCAATTGCCCTTCCTAGATCTGCCTTCTCACGCGATCCTATATTAAAAGACAAATAATTAACAGATTTGGCCTCAATTATCAGCAATAGAAGAGACTCACCTTTTCTAAACGCGAGAGATAGGTCCCTCTCAAGATCTGCAAATAGCTGCACTCCTAGGTTATTGAACCCGATGCGGTGTTTGCCGAAAATGTCCATGGCCGCCGACCAACCGGCTCAAGATAAAGCCAGGTGTACCGGTGAAGAATTTAAGCCAATCTTCCGAGCTTTTGCATCTTCTGTTGGGATGTATGGAGGTGTTGCGGGGCGTGGCGGGCCAGCAGGGTATGCTGGTGCTGCTATGGACTTTTCACTGGAGTGTTGGGTTAGGGCCTGATGGAGCGCTTGGCCGCCAGGGCTTGGAGAGAAGACAGAGGGGCTAAGTCAGAATGCACTGTTCAGTGAGTGGCCTGCTATGGAGATTGATCTAGGGGCAGAAAAGAGCAGCGATGGCGAAAGCGTTGGTGAGGGCGATGGGGAAATGGATTGGCAAGTTCCATGATATGGTTGAAGGGCCGGGGAAGCCCGGTGGTATTTGGTCTGGGTTTATTGTTCTTGATTGAGATACTCGAGAATGAGGGCATCTTTAAGAAATCTAGAAAGCCATGTTTTGCGCTACGGTACACATAGGAAGCCCCGATCCCCCCATCAATAGCGCCTCCGGCGTTTAGACTTTGTAAAAGTCTCCCTTTCCTTCCATACCCCCTTCTCTTTCATATGCTTTTTTGCGCGTTGAAGGGCTCTAGACCAAGTAGTCCCTTGGAGAGACCCGATGGCTTGTGCTTCTAGCGCGCGCAAAGAGAAGATGAATGAATCTTTGGGATCGAGCACTTCGGGCAGATCTTTGCCGAAGATATCCTCTAACGGGATCTGAAATTCCCGGATTCTGGTAGAAACGCTAGCGAGGTCTGGGAGAACGGTAGAATCGCTGGGGGGAGAAGGGAGAACAGTAGAATCGCTAGCGAGGACCGAGAGAATGGTAGGATCACTGGGAGGTACTGAAAGAACGGTATATTCGTTGGCGGGTTCAGGGGGAACAGTAGAAGTGCTGGCAGGTACTGCAGGAGCAGTAGAATCGCTGGAAGGTTCTGAGAGAATGGTAGAATCGCTAGAGAGGATCGGGAGAATGGTAGGAGCAGTGGGGGGTACTGAGAGCACAGTAAAAGCGCTGGCAGGTACTGCGGGAACGGTAGAATCGCCGGCAGGTTCTGGCAAAACGGTAGAATTTCTAGAGAGGACCGGGAGAATGGAAGGATCACTGGGGGTTACTTCAAGTGAGCGAACGGTAGAATAGACGACAGGTAGTGGAAGATCTGTTGAATTAAAAAATTCCTCAATATCCGTATAATCCTTCGTGGCACGGAATAAGTGCAAAGTTGCCGAAAGGTCTCCTATCAATGGTTTTTTCAACTTGGCACTTTGATTCAGTTGTTCCAACATTTGTGCCAAATTAGTTTGGGTGGTTGATTGGTTGATACTGTCGATGACAGTCTGTTCTTCGGTGTTGCTGTTTGCATNCAGACATTCGAGTGAACATGGCAGGCTATGTGCTCAAGGACGTGGTGGCGGAGACAAAAGAGGCGGTTGCTGACCACATGCACAAGATGACCATCCTTGGGCCCAGGAGCACCGCGCTGGCACTGCTCCCTCACCTAGGCACTCGCAGCCCTGGTGTCACTGGTATCGCCGATGTGTTTGACAATATGGAGCCGAGGTGCCGCAACATTGTGTACGGTGGAAAGTGTTAAAAAAACCGACGCGAAGGTTCCATATCTATAACACCGACGACTATCGACGTTAGGATTAGGAGAGTGATGTTTTAGAAAGTGTTGTAGAAGATAGTAGTTGAAGCGATGGTTGTTTGCACTAGAGGTTAGGTGCATCAGAGATGTTTTGAGAAGATACCAGAACTGGCTATCAGGGTGCAAAAGGTTTGGAGCTAAGGTTAGGCAAGGGATGGAATGGACAAATGTTACACTGGGATGATAGTAAAACAGGCAAAGGTATCAGGACCGTTTGGGAAGGCAATAGTTAGGAAAACTCAGCAAGTAGATGAAACGGATGGAAGGGATTCATGGACGCAATGTTCGGCAGAAGCATCAGGGGGTGTGGACTTGAAGACAAAAACGAAGATACAGAAAGGGCTTTCATGTGGCTAGCTTTTGTGTATATATAGGACACCGCAGGCGGTACAGAAAGAACAAGAATCCCAAGGTACTCTCGACAGATCATAGCCCATATTATAAGAGCAAAGGCATCTGGCAATTTCGAAGATCCGCCGCTCCACTTGCCCCCGAAACCTTCAAACGCTGAACAGAGTTAGCCAGATTATTCTCAAGGGGAGTTGTTTTAATACGTACTAGTACCTGTACCAACGGAAAATAACTGACTGGTTTTTAATGATCCGATCCTTCCAGTCAGAAAGGAGGAGAATGTTTGGTTGAAAAAATACTGGAGCGAGTCATGAGTTGGTGTTGCCATATACTTTATGGTAAGCCGCTCAGTAAATGAATTGTATTCATAACGAATATGTTTGTTCTCTTCGAGTTCTGGGTTTTCGATGGTCCAGCTATCAAAGTACTTAATCGAAACGTGTTCACAGCAAAGGTCTTCATCCGCTGTTTCCAGGAGTTCCAATATCCTCCGCTGCCTCAGGTCTTGTAAAGTTATGGCGGGTTTCATGGAGAAGTTGTTGACCTCGAAGTTAGAAACCCCCATAATGTCCGCCGACCTGCCGCTCTTCAAAAGGATAGGGGGTTCACCGACGGTGATGCGAGTGTAACTGGTGGCAGTGGGGCGCGTTCGGGTTGGTTTGTGCGGGGGGGGTACAAGATCGGGGTTGCGCATTGGGAGTGGTGAACTCGGCTTTCTTTTTTTGAAAGGCGTCGGAGGTGGTATTTTTGGTATGTAGACACGGTAGGCATTATACCGCATTACCTGGGTAAATTGGAAAAGGCGCTAGTAGGGCGATCATGAAACGTGGCGAGAAATTAGGTGGTGGCAAAATAGCCGAATATCAGAATTGAATAACGAGTGATAGCCTGTGATGGCTTGATCATCTAGAAAAATACTGATTCGTGAGTTTTCTATGAGAAATACTCTATATACAGGAATAATTGGAGTATAGGAGAGTTATTGTTGATCTACAAACTCCACTAAATTATCCTGCTCGTGCTCACAAGGTGTAGTTTCCTGAGTTCTCACACTTGCTGAAATAATATTCCCAGTTCTGTTCAACCTCCAGTCTCCAATGTGTAATTGTGATGGTGGTATACCCTTTACAGAGAGTTCATCATCACAAGACCCATCGATAGGAAGTGTCAGCTCATATTCGTATGAGTTGCTGGTCGTTCACGATAGCTGAGGTTGGGACAACCGGCGACTTCGCTTAGAAATCACTTTGTCTTATTCACGCCACCTGAGTGGCGACTCTCCTAACCTTCTCCTCCCGTAATAGCGCCTTTTCCAATTTACCCAGGTAATGCGGTAGCCTGGATAGCCTGAGGATGAAATTCGGGGCGAAACACCGCCACCTCCGGCCGGAATAAGCTCTCGGTCATCCCAACCTGAGCATTTATTAGACCACATGATGCTTCAATTAGAATTAATTGAGAAAAACGTAAGAGGATGATAGTAGAATGCAGATTAAGAGATGGTTAGGGGAAGAAGAGAAAAGGGGGCGAGGAGAGGAGGGTTTAGAGATGACAGAGTGTGTTCATGCCCCGACGAATCTGATTCATTCGTCTATAAAGTCATCAGCCACACACGAACCGAGTGAGTTTTTCCGCTTCCGATAGATTCTCGTGCACTCTCGCGCTAGAGCTGCACCGGATGTCGTCATTTAAGTGAAGGGATGAATCCTTGTATTATGGATCTCGCCTAGGCATCTACCGAGTGAGGCTCTTTATTTATAGCTTCATGACTTTCAAAAGTTTCAAAGTTGCCAGTATAGAATAACGTAAGTGCCATACCAATTCCAGCACCAGAATTGGCCGACAAGTAAATTCTCGGGATGCCCTATTTTCGCGCAAATTCCGTGCACTTGTGGAAACATTTATCTTCGGCAGGGCCGAAAGATACGATTCTGAAGGTGATGTCGTTGGCAATAATGATGAACTTAGGTCCACGAAGGGACTCGGGAGTCTTCGCGGTTAATACCCAACCAACCATGCCATGAGCGTTAGTTCCCGGCTCCTGTTGGACATCGGCGAGACCACTATTATCATCCAATACCAACTCGCTATACTCTAAGCACTCGGTAAGAGGTGGGATCCTCTCCTTGAACAAGGGGACCTTCTTGGCGGACTTCAGCCAGCTCTGATGGGAAGCCTGTCTGATTAGCTCGGGGAAATCATACACGTATTGCGTTCCCATAAGATGCATCTTGTGCCTCTTGGGCTGCAACTATTCCTTGGCAGCGTATGGGGTGTTGACGGCACGGAGGTGGATGGATCCTGACTTGGTTTCAATGCTGTGGAATACCCATTGCCCCTTGTAAGTCTTTCGCTCAGCGTACATCTCAACCTGAATGACATATCCGGACACATTCTGGATTATGACACGAAGGGGGTATGCGAGGCCGCTCTTAGGGTCGGTACAGATGATATGGATCTCAGCACCAGTGACACGGAGTCTCCAAAGACGTCTTCCGAAACGTTCAGTGGACCCACCAAGAGCAGGCTCGATCTCCTCGGGGCTGAGGGGGGAAACGGGAGTGAAATTGATGAAGATGTGGTTAAGATCAGAGTTATTATTTCCAATAATCTCGAAAGCATCAAGGATGTCATTAACCAGGCGATCGGTCTCGGAAATCAAGTAATCAGCAGTAATAATCTCATCTCGCAGGCCGCCCTGACGAACGACGGCACGAGTAAAGTACCTCTTGTTTCTCTGAACCTCCTTACCGTACGCCTCGTAGACGTGGATATTACCTTTCTTGGTTAAGACCTGCTTGATGGTGAAGTTTGATAATCTACCCAGTTCAAGCTGGAAAGCCAACGCAGGTTCGATATGACGAATGCTCTGCTCTTCGCGGTATTCAGGACCGCGGAAGGTGAAGTACCCAGGATAAGATTCGTCCCTGTGGCCACAGATGAAAGTGATACGAAGAACGTTGCGGGAAAGAAGCTCATCCTTGTAGTCAGCGACAAGCGGAAGAATTCTCTCTAAAAGGACTTTATCATCTTTATATTCAGCATCTCGAACAGCAACATTGCAAACAGCAGGCAGGGAATCCTGCTCCTCAGTTTCGAGTGCAGAAAGGGGCATAGACCTACTTCGTTCTTCCGGATTCGCCCTTAATCCGCCTCCGGTAGACTTAGCTCCCTTTCCGAGGATAATAAGCTCGCAAGCCCGGACAAGGTACTCCTCGGCTCCATAAAGGAAGGTAACGAGAATGATAACACCCTTTCTGACAGGCTCGATCTCGGACTTTCCAACCAAGAACGAAAGATCACTAATAGATCCGACATGTTTGCATCCGTCACCACGCTCAACAGTAGGAGTAGCTGGAGCCGAAGGCTGGGTCATGCTATACTCAGTAACGCCAACCTGGTTTAGCTGGAAGTCCCAAGTGACGATAAACTGAGGTTCAGAGTCCAAATTGTGATAGTTGACGGCATGTAACTTGTAAGCCCTGTACGCTCGGCTAACATATACCTCCAAAGCAGCCAAAGAAACCCCAGGGTCGGCATGAGCAAAGAAGGTTGGAAGGACATCAAAGACAGTATACTTGGAGTCGATAACCTCCTTCAAAGTCGCCTGATGAGGAGTCCTATGCTCCCATCCAGTCTCGCCATATCGTGACTCGAGAACAGAAGAGCGGAGGATATGATCTATGTGAGCGGCTCTCTCTTCAAGAGAAGGCAGAGCACATTGAACAAGGACCTCACGAGCCTTAAGCGCAACATTAGTCCGAAAATGGGACTCCAACGCGGTGAGCTTCTTGAGAATTGGTCAGAAGAATTTAATGATAGATCCATTGTTAGGCTTGTTAGGCGGTACTCCTCAAGAATTGCCAGGATGAGATTATTTTTGGACGCAATCCTGCTGTGAGAAAGGACCGCCTGAACAACCTTATTAATATCGTCCCTATTTTCATCACGGAGTCTAAGAATAACATCTTCGTCATGGGTATTTTGTCCCTATAAAATATTAGCGCACAATTAAGCCCACTCACCCCTAGAATAATAAAATCACCGAGAATAACTTCTCAATACTCCAATACTGCTCCATAAGTCCAAGGGGAACCGACAATTCGTGAACATTCAACCCCTCGGAACACCGATCCATAATCTCAGTCAATGGCAATAGAGCAGACTTCAAGAGCTCAACATCACCATCAGCAATATTCTCTTCCAAGAACTTGTCCAAGGTCTTATGAAGCTGCTTCGCCAGGGATTCTCCCTTCCGGGACTTGGCCCTCTCAATAACCTGCGAGAAAATAGGGTCAAGTTTCTATAGCATTCTAGCATGCAGGGCAGAAAACTGCGCAGCCCATTCTCCGTAAGGAAGCTCGGGGTCACGGAGAACCTGGATAAGCTCCTTGAGGGAGGTGGCCATGATGACCTGGTTGTCGTAACCGTCAATAATATTCTTGAGAACGGTGGTGAGGAGTGTGAATCTCTGTGGCGGCTTGGTGCCGACGACCTGCGCGGGGCCGAAGTCAGAAAGTTGGCCATCGAAAGGAGTAGCGTGCTTGACACGACTCGGGTCATCCAAAGCTAATATACCGAGGATGTCACCAGCCTCAAGAGTAGATCCCGGCTGCTTGATGAGTTGAACGTGACCGTCTTCTTGTGCAAGAAGCGGCATGTACATCTTCATAACCTCAACTTCAGCAAATGCCTGCCCCTTCTTGACATGCTCTCCGTTTTCGACGAGGAACTTGACCAACCTTTCTGGGGAGGGTGTTTGAAGTTGTGTGGGATCGTTCTCTCGCCCCGACAGGCATATCTTGCTGTCCACACTAACACGAGTGGCCCCGACATCCTCCTCCTTCCAGTAGATGTTGTAACTACGCCCGCTCAACAAGATCAATAAACCACCGTCTGACAAGGCCCTCACGCCAACACTGCACTTGGAACCGTTGATAAAACGATGGTAGGAATCCGCACTTGATCGTGTAGCCATGAACTTATAACGCTTGCCCTGGTAGATGAAGTCGACTGGGAATACTGTCTTAAGGATATTCTTGGCAGGGACTTGACCCCTCTCCAAAGAAGCCTTGCACTCCATGCATTTTATAATAAGCCGCTCAGTAAAGGAGTTGTATTCATAACGAATATGTTTGTTCTCCTCGAGTTCTGGGTTTTCGATGGTCCAGCTATCAAAGTCCTTAATCGGAAAGTGCTCACAGCACAGGTCTTCATCCACTGTTTCGAGGAGTTCCAATATCCTCGGCTGCCTCGGTTCTCGTAAAGTAATGGCGTGTTTCGTGGAGAAGTTGTTGACCTCGGCATTAGAAACCTCAATAATGTCCGCTGACCTGCCACTCTTCAGAAGGATAGGGGGTTCACCGGCGGTGATGCGAGTGTAACCGGTGGGGGGAATTCATGCAAACCTCACGGGCAGCATGAGCCTTCGTAACAGCACCGCAGACAACCGCGAGGAAAGTGTCAGGTCGCTCAGTGGTAAGCTTGTTGGAGACAAGTTCGTCGAGCCATCCGGTAGTGATAGTGTTATCTTCGAAAGCCGGAGTTTCTAAAAGCTTAATAAGGTATTCGACAGTTGTCCTGAAATCACCGCGAATACTGAATTCCTTCAGAGCAACGACCATATGTTTTCGGGAGGCACTACGGTTCTCACCGTAGGCGAAAATGTGACCGAACTGTGAGTCGAAGAAGGAATCAATACCTCCAGCGGTGCCCACAGAGGAGTCACCATCTCAGTCGTAGGATGCTCAACCTGGAGACGAGGGTTCAACTCGAGGAAGTAGAATTTATCATCCGAGTGAGAATAGAGATACTCGACAGTGCCAGCAGAAACATATCCGACAAGCTTTCCTAATCGTAAGGCAGCCTTCTCCATCCTAGAGAACGTGGTCTGGTTAGCAACGGTGACCGGTGCTTCCTCGATAATCTTTTGATGTCTCCTATTTACGGAGCAATCACGACCGGAAAGGGAGATATTATTTCTGTACTCGTCTGCCAACAGCTGCACCTCCAAATGTCTAGCATTTCCGGCCAGCTTCATGACTAAAATTGGCGATCGTTGCACTTCTCCCCCCAACTTGGTTATAAAAGCTCGTAAAGCCCTCCTCTGAGTCGACCTTTCGAATACCCTTTCCACCACCACCTTCCGAGGCCTTGATCATGACTGGGAACCCAATCTCCAGTGCCTTCTGCAGAGCATCTTCGGCTGAGGGGGTGCACCCTTTGGCATAGACGTCGCCGGCAACGGTGACCAACCCCTCCGAGTCAATCTGGACCTCTCTGACCCCCAGCCCGCTCTAAGGAATACACGGAACCTCAGCATGCTGAGCTATGATAGTCGACGAGATCTCATAGCCGAGCCTGGGGGACCAATAAAAACAATCTTATTTTTTGACGCAGCTAAGCTTTCTGGCAATTTCAGGTTCTCACTCGCATAGTCCCTGCGTAAAGAAAAAAATCCCATCAGCATTATCACCTAAAAAGAAATCCCACCCCCATCATCAAAGGGAACGCACCATCCAGCCCAAACTGCATGAACCCCCATTCTCTCTGCAGCATCAACAATTAACTCTACGTTGGCGTAGTTATTATTATTCGTGCCCCCGGGTACCTATTCCGTCGCCATCATGCAACCAATTAGCTTCAAATGAGACTCCAAAATAAACTCTTGTTTCAACTCTCCCCCCACCCCACCACCGCTACTAACTACTCTCCCGCGCAAAATCGCGGGGTAATTAAGTAGCCAGAGACCAGTGGGCGGGGGGAGATGTTTCAAAATGGGAGGAAGCAAACCTCGACATATTGATCCGCCATACGAATATAGTCCGCATTGGCCTGTAAATCTTCCGGGGTAGCCATAACGGTGAATTGTATCGCTCTCTCATCACCGAACGTCTCATACACCCATTTCCTCACACTTCTAATCTCTTTAACTGCTGCAATTCCGTTATTGCAATTAAAACCTAAATCCCCTACCAAAACAACATTCTCAAATTAGCTTCTGCCCGACTAATTGCTACTAGAAATAAATATGACGGTGTCGCGTACTAGAAAGTATAAGGCGGAGTTGGAAGGGGGTACAGCCCATAAGTATTGTATGTTACACTGGCAGAGGCGTCAGGTGCCTGTGTAACATACAATACCATGGGCTGTACGAGTACTGTAGTTGCAAGATTCTGTCAACCACCTTGCTACCAAAGCCCACCGACGCCCCTGCCCCGGCCGCTAAGTCTCCTACCACGTAAGGCCTGACTCCCTCCCCATTTTTTTTCTTTCTTTCTTTCTTTTTTTTTAATTTTTAAAAAAAAAGAAGAAAAAAGAAAACCAAAAGGTCACACAGATACCCGAACCGACTTTCGTTCTGTTTTGTCTGTCTGGGTATTTCTTTGCATGGGGTCGGCCCTTCCTTTTTCTTCGCTTCAGGGGTATAGTTTCGATAATATTATGATTCCGTTTCTTTTTTTTTTCCACTAGCTTTTTCGTCGTGAGAATGGTGTGTTGATACCGTTTATCAAACTTTTGCCATAGCCCAGCCCGAGCCACAACAAAACAGCCCAAAATTGAACTTTAAAAGTAAAGTGAACTCTTTTCTTCCGCACGCGTTGGTAAATAATCCCAACAGAGACCCAGACGGGCCCTTATTTAAGAACTGTTCTTGAGTTGTGCAAAGCTGAGCCACCAAGCACTATTGCACAATTGGACAGGTTAGTTCCGTTGCTGTGGTGAAAAGAAGGCCGATCCTGTGGCGAAGTGACTGCGGATTACGCAATTCGCGGATGCACTGAAGTTCGTTGTTTCACCTCTCTACTCGAGTAAGGGATACTGTACGAGTGCGGCCGATAGATACCGTATTTTCTCGTGTTATAGTGTTTTTTGCCAAGATCGGGTGATGCTTAAGGTTGGTGGGTGGGTGGAGTCCGAAATGGGTCCCTACAATACCCTTGGTCAACATAGTAACCTAGGGGTTGGTTTTAGGTGTCCAGTACTTCACGCTAAAGTGCGTGGAGCCTGTTTGATCACCATCCCAATCCTTGCAGATAGTGATTACAACAGGCCAGGCTCAGCCGCATTGTTGTAGACACCTAAAATCCATCCAATATTACTATGTTGCCTGGGGGCATAATAGGAGCCCATTTCAGACTCCATGCACCCACCAACCTTAGGCAAAGCCCGGTTTTGGCAAAAAACTCTATAACTCGAGATAATACGGTATAGGAATGATATGTTTTCAGGTGTTTTTCCCACCCAACTGTGGTGCGCCCACAGGTGCTAACCGTTTCGATCATTAACTGTGGATTTCTATTATGATTGTCGCGCTACCTGGGTTTTGATGTCGCAGGCTAGCGCCCGTATACCGCAGTGGTTTCCTTCAGCACTTGGGAGCAAGAATTGTCTGCACGGACATTTTTGTCGAAAAACGCTGCACTTTCATCCCTCTGTCGACGTACAACCTAGATTCTGGGGAAGAAATTTCGGCGAAGAGTGAGAGGTTCATGTATCCGATCATATCGGTGGTATGACATGCATCTGTTAGTCTTTGGTAGTATAGTGGTTAAATATACTCACCCGACGAATGCCAAGATCCACACCGCCATCCTAACACGTTAAAAACAACTACCACAACCGACTCCCCCTGTATTTGCAATAGTATCCCTAGAAAGGCGTCAGATCCGGCCAGCATTAACTCCCTATACGACCGCCTCCGGCTCGACCAATGTCGCCACTGCGAACCATTCCAACTCTCGGGTCATGGTCTCCAGGGCCTCTCGACAAGAGAGTCATGAATCAGCATTAACCCAGGTGCGGTTTGGACTGTGACGTGGTGGTCGCAGAGCCACAGCGTTTGGGGAACGAATAATTCCTCGGGCATCATGGTGAATACGGCTATTCTCGTGAAGGCCAACTTTCTCAACACATCACTCAGGCGTTATGGAGCGTGGTGATAATGGGGGTGGTTATAACAAGCATCTTGGCGAAGGGTCCAGCGAGTAGTGCGATATAACGTATTATACCTAGTTATGGGTCACCCCCTAGTAATGGGTCAGTTTCGGCCTACTTGTAAAGCCTTAAAAATCGCCACCACCAACTCAATATTCACTCCCTTGGCCTCAAACCTGGTAAAATAAGAGCTTTTAATTGTCATAGGATGTACATGAAAGATAGTTTTGTAATAATACAAATTACAGTATTGCAACCGCAAAGTGATAGTTCATGATTCGATCACCATTGTCCTCAGAATCAGAGCTTAAAATGACTTGATAGTTAACCTTTTCACCTGAGGAGCGCTGGGGGCGGATGGTGCTTGGAGCCATGTTGTTGGAAATTGGATTTACCTCCTAGAAAATGTGAGCTATTAGTTGGAAAATATGAGATAATAAGAACTGATCTACTTACTAATTCAGTGGACTCATCGCAGTCCATCTCATCCTCCTCTGCATCTATCATCTGCAAAGTTTTAACGGACCTTTGCTGGGGCCTAGCGCTTTGCCCTGAAGTAACCATGTGTGAACTTGCCTTCTGTTGCTGTCATGAGATCCTCTTGTTTGGAGCCAAATTCTTTGTGCGTGTAGCATCACTCTCACACTTTATATACAGCTTTGAAAGAACTGTGGTATGAAGAATTAAGCTACGCTTACTCCGGCGGCTGTCTGTACGACTGGGCTTGACAGCTTAGAGCCTGGTAATAGTAGCAGCAGCGAGAATAGACTGGGCATCTGCCTTACTATATAAGTCTAAAGCTTTATTTAAAAGAGTGCGACTTGCATCATTGAATTCAAGGTTGTTAGCCTGCTCCCTAATCTTGTCAAGTTCAGATGATGTCGCAGCATGTGTGGGGAGGGAGTGGAGTTCAGAACGCAGTTCATTCATAGGCTAGGAGTGTGGAGTGGATGATTGAAGCCATGACGGGGTCAAAACTGTCAGTCGATTGAACAGAACCACGCTACTTGCCCTCTTAGCTGACAGAATATTCCTCATACTCATAGCCGTAGTCCTGGCCTTGTAGTACATGAAATAAAAGTCACCTTCATGCATTACACCAGTAGGTCCATGATCGTAGAGAAAGTCTTCTAGCTCCTTTCGATAACTTGTTCCCATGGGATGCAATATTCCAATGTCCAAAGGTTGAAGAACATGGGTTGTATGACTAGGTGTAACCGGTACGGGTTACTGGTTTAGGATTTGCAGGTATCGGTTGATACTGCTTGAGTTTTGGAATTGCTGCAGGAAACGAGGTGTGTTTTTAGCTTGATAGTATAGGGTTTGATACTCTATATGTTTTATGTTTGGTTTCGAGTATCGGTTAGATACTCTATATGTTTTATGTTTGGTTTCAAGTATCGGTTTGATACTCTATATGTTTTATGTTTGGTTTCGAGTATCGGTTTGATACTCTATATGTTTGGTGTTTGGTTACGAGTATCGGTTTGATACTCTATATGTTTTGTGTTTGGTTTCGAGTATCGGTTTGATACTTTATATGTTTTATGCTTGGTTTCAAGGCTGCCGTTTTGGAGTCTATTATGTTATGAGAATAAGGCTCCCGGTAGCCTAGCAAGTGTATTTAAGAACTGCTATTCTTCTCGTTAGAAGAAGGAGACTTCGGCAGACAGAGTTTTCAAAATACTTGGTTGAACAGTTACTCTCTTCAGTTCGCTTCAAGAATCTTTAGTTTGAGACCTACCTAACACCTCGGAGACTTCAGTAGTAGCTTTACATTAAGAAGTCTATTCAACAACCTCGGCTAAAGCCTCCGGACTTTGATTCGCTAGTTACCACCTTGGTACAGAACAAAGCCCGTTAACCCTACGATTACCGCAGCTCGCGAGAGGCGCTTACGTTTTTTTAACTTAAGCAAGTTATCAAAATAGAAGGCGTTACAGGACCAAGTAAGGGCAAGGCCCCTGAGAAAGGTTCTAAACAGCGCAGACGGGATTCAAAAGGACGGTTCACAAAGACTCCAGCTTTAAAGCAGGCAGCAAGCGAAGCAGCTGCTAGGCAGTTAGCCAGAGACGCTACTGAACAAGCGACAGGAGAATCATCACAACAACCTCTGGAACCGCCAGCGACTACCCCTGGAGGGTACCCAGAATCTCCAAGAAAGCCTACAGGTACACAAGTACCTCAAGCACCACCAAGCGACGATCCAAATAGCTCGGATAGCGATAAAGGATCAGACTACATGGCTTTAGAAGCAGGACCCTCAGGGTCCGGAGCCCCAGCACCAGAGGTTCCCAGGCCACTGACACCTAGGCCTAACCCAGCTGTTACAGCTAAACTCAGCATCAAAGTACCTTCACCTAGCAAATTTACTGGTGAAGGAGATGACCTCAAACCGGAAGCGTTCGACAGATGGTATAATTCAGTACAGTTATACCTACGGATTAATGGGTTACGGACTAGCGAGGCCGGAGGAGGAAACTATTGGATCCTCTATACCGCAGGACGAGCTCAAGAAGCAGCTTTCCATGGAGCAGAGCAATTCGGCGAAGACATGAATAGAGAAGACCTGGTTGGATTCCTACGAGAAAGATTCCAGTCTTCAAAACAGAAAGATGATACCTATCGCAAGTTCCACGAAATCACGCAAGTGTATAATGGCAAGATACAGAAAATATCAACCATAGCAACCGACATGCTAATGTTCCGATCACGTTTACCTACGGATACCATAAGCGACTATGCCTTCATTCAACAGTTCTTCAAGAGCATGCACCCTAGACTACGGCAAGAAGCGGAGTTACAGCATGCTGAGACTGATACTGTTATGGAGGTTATACAAAATGCTGAGAGCATAGATGCTATCCTAAAAAGCACGGGTGCTTATGGGAAGGAAAGATTCGAGAAACCAGCAAAAGAGTTCAGTTCCAAACAAGAAGGACGGAAAGAAAATCGGAAAACTGGCAACAAGTCTCACACTAAACCTAAGGAACAAAAAGAAAAAGGCCTTTGCTTTACCTGTGGAGGTAAAGGACATCTAGCAAGAGACTGTCCTAGCAAGGAAGACAAGGGCAAAAGCAAGGGTAAGACTAAGGTAAAGAAATAAGTCCACTCCAACCAAGTGGATCAAGAACAATTAGCGGAAGATGTGTTTATCAATGGTATGGAAATAGAGGAAGAAGAAACAGACATTATGACAATGGCTGCTAGACCAACAAACGCAAGACCTCATGACGCTCTCGAAGGAACGATGCATATCAATGGTAAAAAAGCCAGAGTCCTATTTGATACCGGATCAATAGGAGCAAACCTGATTAGTGCTACCTTCGTGACCACACACCAAATTCCTTGCCAGGAATTGAAGACTACAATCAGAATACAGCTAGCCATGAAAGGAGCACGATCTGAAGGTCATAAAGAATGTTCAGTCAACATATCAGCAGGAAAGCTGAGCGCACCTGGAACCAGGATGCTGGTTGGTAACCTAGCAAAATACGATGCACTAATAGGAATGCCCTTTCTGGAACAACACCAAGCACACATCGAATGTGGCAAACTAGCTATCTTGTTTCCAAAACAGAATGTCCCAATTGTTTGCACACCTACTAGTGGCATGATCCGAGCAGCAGTGCTCAGCACTGAAGATGTCATGGAACAACATCCGCAAGTATTTCCAGGGGAAATACCGGAAAACCTGCCACCGCTAAGGAAGATCAATCATAAGATCAATCTTCAGCCAGGAAAGGAGCAGCGCTCCTTACCCACCTACGCAATACGGGAACGATGGGCAACAGATATGAGCATATGGGTACGAGAAAAGGAGAAAACAGGAATCATAGCACGACAAGCAGTTTCATCGGCAGCACCAATGTTTGCACAAGGAAAGAAAGACAAGAAACGCGTGAGACCCTTAGTGGACCTCACAGCAAGAAATGAGATCACAGTCAAAGATGTGGAGACCATCCCAAACCAAGCCATGATTTTGAATGCTTAAGCAAGAGCAAGATACCGCAGCAAAATCGATCTTGGTGATGCTTACTTTGAAACAAGAGTGGAACCAGAGGATGTGAGCAAGAATGCTTTTAAAACACCGTTTGGGTGTTTCGTCAGCAAAGTTAGGCTACAAGGGGATATGAATGCTCCTGGAACCTTCATGCGCATAATGTCCCATTTATTCGCGGACTACTTAGGACGGTTCATGTAGGTATATAATGATGATATACTCATTTTTTCCGCTACAGAGTCCGAACACTTGAAACACATATCCTGGATTTGCGACAAGCTCAAGGAAGCTCGATTCTATCCAAGCAGGAAGAAATCAGAATTTTTTGCCACTAGTATAGAAGTGTTAGGCCATGTTATCAATGACGAAGGACTCGCACCAGCACCAGAAAAAATAGCGAAGATCGAAGAATGGACTACGCCACAGACCAAGAAACAGCTACAGGAATTTCTAGGAACGGTTAACTACATCAGTCAATTTTTGCCACACATTGCAACCATTACATCACCCCTCACAGAACTCACCGGAGTTGCAGAATTTGTGTGGACCGCCACCCAAGACCAAGCCATGGATAATGTTGAGCGAGTTGTTTCAAAATACGAGGTTATGAAACCATTAAAGTATGATTCGCCACTTCCGATATGGCTAATAACCGATGCATCCAATACAGGTGTAGGAGCTTGGGTAGGACAAGGGGAAACCCCCGAGAATGCTAGACCAGCATCGCTTCATAGCAGAAAGTTTTCTAATGCCCAAATGAATTGTGGTACAACTGACAAAGAGGCCTGAGCGATAGTTGATGCACTGACGACATTTCACCATATACTTGCAGGAAGCAAGTTTACTATCGTCACAGATCACCTACCTCTGATGTACCTCAAGACGAGCAGGACACCCACCAAGAAACAACTGCGATGGAGAGGGTTCATTGGGAAATATGACACCGAAATAGTGTATAGAACAGGAAAATGTAACTATTTAGCAGACGCATTATCTCGCCTTTACGATGAGAATGATGATTACCCACATACTGCAAATGATCCCAGACAAGAAGACGACTCACTTACTACCTCATCTATTTCATCTTGTCTCTCTTGCGAAGAACCTAGTATTGAACGCAAAATGTCTCGATTCGAAGCCCTCACAGTTGAGCACATCGGTGCTCATTCAGAATGCGGAAGCAACTGCTGTGAGGCATATGGAAATCCGAGACATGTGCACAGACCCACGGTAGGGTAACTGCGCACAGACCCTCAATTTACCGGAGTGCCAACACCCCCCTCCGGCCCCCTTATGGGGCCCGCACGTCATTAGCGAGATTTCGAGAGTTGCGTCCCATAACTAAAATGTCACATCAATGAAGCCCACTTCATAACACCATATACGTCGCCGCCGTCCGTCCGACCGCATGCTGTTCGCAGGATATATGAGAGGGGACCTTTGGCGACATCTGGGAAGTGGAACGGAGGAAATCCGTCGGAGGCGCATTGAGATAGTAGGCTTCGAAGTTAGGCTTCCTAACTATGGGCCGAAAGTGACGGGACGTTTTCGGCGAAATACTCCAAGAGGTTATCCCAGTAGCGGAAGCTATTAGGGGTATACCGAATCCACCCATACCCTTCTGAGATCAGCTGTAGGTTGGTTGGTCCTAGTAATAGGACCCCTCTACGGAGGCCGGCGGACCAAGGGGAAGCACGCTCAGAAAGGAAGACCTAGATAAGTCGGAGACCCTTAAGACGCTGACACGTCGGGCTCGGACTTGCGATTGGCACTAGGTGATCCGGCATGAACCTGATCACTTCATGACCGAGGAGACGACTGGACGATAGTCAACAAGACTAAAGTCATATAAAAGTCTATGCGGACATCTAAGTTGGAGGCGACTGTTTGGCATAACAAATAGCGCAGTCATCTCAACGGAGGAATACTATTCCGAGTCCGCGAAAGGGTGTGATAAGTTTCGGGGTCAAACGGTGTTCGCACTTATAAGATTCTGGACGTTTGCGTATTAAAACCAGAGTGGTACCTCGGAGGCATAGTAGTTAGAAGTAGTCCGCGAACACTCAGACGCGGGATATAAATATCGAAGTGCCTCCCGAGCTTTACAGACATCATCAAGCAACGGAGAAGAGATCTTATCAATATAATATTGTTTTACGCTTTAAATCTTTACCTTACTTATTTTATCGAGACGAGCCTTCCTCGACAGATTCTCCAATCAAAGATTTCGGGCCTACGTCCCTCAGTTATATACTAGAGTTTGGCGTCCGCCTAACAGTATATTGATAGTTCTCCTGTTACCAAGGCTCACTATATGAACTACGAGTTCACCTCAAACTCCACCCTCACCTCAGACTTCGATTACATTTTCGAAGCACCTCACTGTCCAATCTATATCCATTCCTTCGAAGAAATATTTGAAACCGAGCTGTTCGAAATCGAAGAAGAATATACGCAGGAACCCTCGTGGTTCACAGTACCTTTTGGGATCCCAACGAGGGATCAATTCAATAGCATATATCGTACCTGGCACGGTTCGGACTTCGAGTGGAATTCGACCGAGTCAGAAAACTTCGTCGACTGGAGCACCCAGTGCTCTTTGAAGACGAAAGAAAAGGAAAAGGAAACCCCAGGCACAGTTCTCCGAGGGCCAGACATCCCCTCGGCCTGGGCCTAATACACACTTATATGTACTATAAGTACATCCTAAACCTCGAAAAGAAGGAGATTCAGGTTTTGAGTCCAGAGTCGGACCAACTGAATCCCTTTATACCTACCCCTCTAGAGTGTGTCAAGCGTTGGGTACCTTACATACGATTCCTCAAATTCTTTAGAGGATATCGAGAACTCTGGTACGAAGTACCAGTAATTACTCATCCAGGGCTATTAAAACAGTTAGCATACCTGGAAAGCATCACAATGGCTGAGATACCCCAGGATCCAAGAAAGAGAATAACGGCGGGTGAACCTATGGACACCCGACCCGACACCACCGATAAGGCGGATGATTCCGCAATTCATAGTCCCTTCCCAACGACACCTCAGGATCCTGCATTCAGAAGAGGGATACTCCCCTCTCACCGATCCTCTAGTGTCGCAAGCACTCATAGGATCTCAAGAGCGTCGACCCCGAAGCCAGGAGAACACGCTGCAAACCTAGCCAGGTTGGCTGCGCGTCTTGGAGTTACATTGGGTCAAATAAGACGAGACATAAATACCTCGCTTGACCAAGCCAATATCGCCTTCAACCATTTGAAAGGGGCTACCCAAGACAATACCTTAAAGCTACTTAAGGTTCAACAGCAAATCATCGACGGACAGGACATCCACGACAATGATATCGCAATTTTGTTGATGCAGCTATCCGGCGTGGAAAGCGAAATAAAGGGGATCCAGGAGGAAATGATACGGGAAGTGGCAAAGAAGATTGACGCCCAGGAACGGCGTCAACAGGAACATGAAGAAGTAACCACGAGGTTACATGGGACACTCGGGGAAGAAAGCCAAGCGGCATTAGCCCGGGATCAGACTTTGGAACAAATGGTCCTCAGTCTACGGGCGGAATTCACTGAATTCCAGACCCAAAGTGGCACTCGCGAGAGAGAAGTCAATCGCACTTTAGGACAAATGCGTACGGATCAGAACGCGCGCCAAGCGGAAGTTCGCAGGTCTTTTGACCAGCAACAACTGCAGAATATCGAGACAAACCAAACCCTTAAGGGGTTAACAGCGGCAATAACTAAAATACTAGCCGCGGTACCAAGTCCCGAAGCTGCAGGACCCGCACCTTTACCCGCAGTCCAAGAGACGGACGACGAGGAGTATTATGCTCCACCTACACGTCGGGAAAAGGGGAAAGGCAGAGAAGCCGCTGATGCATCCCCCTCAGGTGCCCAGGGAGGTAACCCAGGGGATCCTAGTGACGATGACGATGATGACGATGAGAGAGGACGACGGGGAGGAGGTCCTAGCCGAGGCAGGCAAGGACAAACACCAGAACAGTCTGGTATGGCAGAAACACTTGCCAATGCGATGGCGCTAAACATTAAGCGACCATCAGAACCACCCCCATTCTTTGAAGACAAGCCCGGACAAGATATCTGCGTGTGGATCTTGCAATGCACAGATTACTTTGAGAGAAACCCGCGAATCTGGGATGATGCAAGAGAACGGATCATATACGCGCTCAGTCGTACGAGAGGAGAGATGGTCCTTCCTTATACGGTATGGTATCGAAAGGCCATGGATGGAATTCACGGGGAAACCCAGCAACCAGAGCTGGCGACATGGACTCGCTTTGAACATGATATGATCAAGCGATTTGCCCCGGTGGAAGCCGAAAGACTAGCCCTTCGCGCAATGAAACTAGTCACGTATGACGGCAGTATTGAACGCTATTTGACCCTCATGCACAACCATAACATTCGTGCACGCATGACCGGGGAATCTTGGAGAGAAGTAGTCGAGGACAAACTTCCGGAACAGATTGTCCGCAGGCTATCGGCCCTGCAATACACGACGGATCAAGAATGGGAGGAGGCACTAAGGCTATGCGGGCGGTCTGAAGAAGCACTGCTAGCCAGAAAAAGGATTGGGCGAGACCAACCGTCGAAGCCCAAAATAGTCCCTGAGGTCAAAAGAGAAGACCGACGGGACTCGAAACCAAAGCGACAAAGGGACACTAAACCTTATGTCAAGGGAGGTGGAGCCCCACCACGGAAACGAAAAAGGGATGATGAACCGGAAAAGCCCAGGAAAAGATTAGGAGGTGCGACAAAGACCACCCATACCAACTTTGCCCAGGCCCATACCGGTATCCCGCAGAGTGTAATAGACACTCGGAGGAAAGAAGGAGATTGCACACGTTGTGGAAAGAAAAACCACAGCTATCAGACGTGTTGGGGAGATGCCCATATATCGGCGGCAACGGTCAGCTCAAGACCGATAAAAATGGGAATCCGACGAGCAAGATCGGCTATTGTAAAGCCTAAATTAGCTCGCAGAGTCGCAACCGCTCAGAACCCAGCCCGGGTAAATAAGATCTGGGAACTGGCGGACGACGAGGAACTGACCTAGGTCAGTTCATTGGCACCAACGGCGACGGCGATTGGGTATTCAGTGTCCTGATGGAGCTGGAATCGAAATGGGAACCCCCTTTGGCTGGGGTGTATTGGGTACCGACCACGACGGGGATCGGGTAGTCCGTGTGCAACTACGGGAATCGAAACGCAAAATGATCAAAGCGGCGCGAAGCAAGTCTCTCCTTTCAGGATCAACGCAAGTAGGCTCTAAGTGAAGGGACCCCACGAGGGACTTATGAGCTCGAACACAAGAATCAATATATGGAGAGTCTTGAACGAAAGAGAGGATAGTTAACATGCCCACATGGCCCGGGAGCCAACAGTACCAAGTTCCTGGAGTCACCTGGTGGTCGCCTGCTACCCGTGTGCAAGCAAGTTACTATACCGAAGAAGTTAGGACATAGCAATGCAAGATCTACCTGATAACAATACACGACAGGAGGACAACCGACGCGGGCCGTTCCACCTACCACACGAGTCTGAGTCGTATTATACGTATGTACTATCTTGCCTTCTGGCCAGAGTGTGGGATAGGGATGTACCGCTTTGGTGCGCAAGGCCCCTCTGAGGGAGCTGGACGGATAACCGAAATCCTAAGGGAAAGGACTCGGTGACAGCGGGAACCCCACACTAGGGGAGTAAAATGGCTAATAACCGCCCGAAAATCTGCTATGAGCCTAGGTCTGGTGTGTCGGGAGAAGGCATCCAGCCTGAAAACTGGTCGTGCGCAATTGCGTATCGGTGAAACGCCGCTTTAGTATGTAGACCCAGATTGTTAGAGCTAAAGAGTTACTAGTTTGTCTGAGGAGACCTCAATGGTCGAAACTACGCGGGCGTAGTAACAAACATCTTGTTACCTACACCCAACACCAACGATGCCTAAACGAAAAAACCAAGAAAGTCTTATCCGCGCCAAGCGCGTCGAACTAGACGCTCCAAAACCAAAACGATATAACTGTCCGGAGGGGATCGCTTACCTCCATATACACGATAAGCGATACAAAGTTAAAGTCTTATTAGACTCGGGATCCAACGTATTCCTTATAAACAAGGACCTAGTTGAAGACCTTCGCGTTCCCTCGGTAGAACGCGACCATGCAGTTGATATCTTAGGTTTTGACGGATCGTCAGCCGCTTCTGGAGGGAAGTGTTACACTCTCCCAATAAAAATGGAAATAGGAAAAAACCGACACATCTCTGAAGTGTCGTGTGAAGTGGCTAAAGCAGGTCACTACGGAATGATAATTCCTTTTGGTTGGTGGCATCGTGAACACCCAGTGTCTCACATAGAAGATGCAGAAAATTGGACCTTCTCCGCAAAAAGTTGCGAAAACTGTGTGGAAGAAGATGAAGGAATAGCGGATATGTTCGAATATGACGAATCGGTCGCTTGGGATCCTAATGCCTGCCGAATCGGAAGAATCGGAGCCATCGAAAATACGGTGGAACTCGAATCATTACCGAAAGAATACTGGAGTTACAAACATTTGTTTGAAGCCCAGACGGCAGAAAAACTAGCACCAAGACGAACCTTCGATCACGAAATCAAACTAATTCCAGGATCAACCCCCCCCTGGGGGCCGATATATCCACTGTCCGAAAAACAGCTTAAGGCGTTACGAGAATACTTGGAGACAATGATCAAACAAGGAAAAATCACACGGAGTCAATCACCAGCAGGCGCACCGATATTATTCGTACCTAAACCAGATGGTAGACTACGTCTAGTTGTGGACTATCGAAATCTAAATAAGATTACTATCCTCAACAAACATCCCCTTCCACTAATGTCCGAACTCAGAGATAGAGTAGCCGGCGCTAAGATCTTCACCAAGTTAGACCTTAAGGACGGCTACCACCTGATTAGGATAAAAGAAGGAGATGAATGGAAGACAGCGTTCCGTACGAGATACGGACACTACGAATATAAGGTTATGCCTTTTGGATTGGTCAACGCTCCGGCAACCTTCCAAGATATGATGAACCAAGTTTTACACGAATACTTGGACGTCGGAGTTGTGTGCTACCTCGATGATATTCTCATCTACTCAAAGGATGAAAAGGAGCACATCGAAGCTGTTAAGAAAGTCTTACAAAGTCTATCAGACTTTCAGTTAGCGGTATCGCTAAAGAAATCGACCTTCCATGCCACGGAGGTGGAATTCCTCGGCTATATGGTAGCGGTCGATGGGGTGTCTATGAGCACCCGAAAGGTGGAATCCATAATGATTTGGAAAGCACCTAAATCGGTCAGAGAAGTACAAGTCTTTATGGGGTTGGCTAACTTCTACCGACCATTTATAAAAAACTTCTCGGCTATTTGCAAGCCAATAACCGAGACATTACAAGGAAATCCAAAGAATTTTAAGTGGGGAATTGAACAAGACACTGCTTTTGAAGAGTTAAAGCACCGGTTCACCACAGCCCCCATACTCCACCACTTTTTCCCAGAAAGAGAAACGGTGGTAGAAACAGACGCTAGCGATTTTGCTCTCGGCTGCGTCCTTTCTCAGTACTTTGAGAAAAGGCTACACCCACTGGCTTTCCATTCCAGAAAATTAAATTCGGCAGAGCGCAATTACGAGATCCATGATAAAGATCTTCTTGCAATCCTCTTTGCCTTTAAGGAATGGAGACACTACTTGATCGGAACGGAAAAACCAATCACAGTCTTTACCGACCATCAGAACCTACAATACTTCCTCACCTCAAAAGTCTGGAGTGGCCGTCAAATTCGATGGGCTCAGAAGTTGGTAGAATACAATTTCCGCATTGTATACCGACCAGGCACGAAGGGCGGAAAGCCTGACGCATTAAGCCGACGGCCGGAGTACCTTCCTGAGGAGGGAGCTACGCATCTCTAACAGAAAATTTTAAAAGAAGAAAATTTCTTGGTATCGTTAGTAGCGAGGGTAGGCGATGAAGGGGAAGACTGGGATGGAGATAAGGATTTGGATTTGGAACTTCGAAGAGGTGGAAAGGAACCCGTGATTAGGGTCAAGAGATTGAGCAAAAAGGCATACTTGCCAACAAAAGGCTCACGAAGGGCGGCAGGACATGACCTATACGCCATAAAAGATTACATTGTCCCGAAATATGGACAAGCACTAATAAGGGCGGGTATAGCCGTGGGGCTACCCGAAGGAACTTATGGAAGAGTTGCCCCAAGAAGTGGATTAGCGGTCCGCAGCGGAATCTCTACCGGCGCAGGAGTAATCGATGCTGATTACACCGGCGAACTCAAAGTCGTACTTTTCAACCATAAAGATGTGGACTGCCAAATAAGAATGGGCGATCGCATAGCCCAGTTAGTGGTAGAAAAGGTCAACACCTCGGACATGATGGAAGTTGACGACTTGGAAGAAACGGAGCGAGGAACCGCGGGATTCGGAAGCACCGATATAGCGACAAGATCCTTGATCGTCAAAGAACAGGAACCTAGCATCAGCTACCTACAGGCATCAGCTAAAGACAATGAACATTGGTACGATATCTCAGAAGTACCCGAAAAAGTTCTAATATCAAACGCTATTATCCTGCAAAAAGGTATGAAGCAGTTCAATCCTGAATTCTTGAGCGAGATACAGGCAGCTATCGGGACAGACGCAGCTTGGAGGAAACGGAGGGAAGAACTTATTAGGTTACGAGACGAAGGAAAGGATTTTCCAAAAGACTGGACCTTAACCGACGATCTACTATACTATAAGCAACGACTATTTGTACCAAATAGTCAGGCTCTATATACCAAGATTGCAGAAGGATGTCACGATGCAAAAGTTGCAGGACATTTCGGTCAAGAAAAAACTTTGGAAATAATCATGAGAGACTTCTACTGGAAAGGACTTGCGGCATGGGTCAACGACTACGTACGATCCTGCGATGAATGCCAACATAACAAATCGCCTAGACACGCTAAGTACGGATTGCTGCAACCATTGCAAATACCCTACGCAGCATGGGCGTCCATCTCAGTGGACTTCATTACACAACTACCAGAGTCGCAAGGATGCACTCAGATAATGGTAGTAGTTGATCGATTCACAAAGATGGCACATTTCATCGGGCTTCAAACCTCGGCTACGGCCAAGGATGTCGCAAACGCTTTCCTAAAAGAAGTATGGAGGCTGCACGGCCTACCAACCGAAATCGTCTCGGACATGGACTCAAAGTTTGCAGGAGAATTCTGGGAATCCCTTTGCAAAGCGCTGGAAATTAAGCGAAGAATGTCGACGGCATACCACCCTCAAACTGACGGACAAACTGAACGTACCAACCAAGTGCTGGAAGGATACCTTCGAAGTTTTGTCAATTACGATCAGGATGATTGGTATCAGCTGCTACCGCTAGCTGAACACGCTTACAACAACTCCGCAACTAACGCTCACGGGATGTCACCATTGTATGCAAACTACGGATTCCATCCACAGACAGAGTGGATGAAGGAGCGCGAAGCTCAAAATCCAGGAGCAACACTTTATGTAAACTGGATTAAAGCGATACATGAACAAGCAAGAGGGTCACTAGAAAAGACACGAGAAGGGAGGTCGAAATATTAAGACCGGAAAGCCCGACAACAGCCGGACTTCAAAATCGTGGACAAAGTAATGTTAAACGCCAAAAACATTCGCACCCGACGGAAATCTAAAAAGCTAAGTCCAGAGCTATACGGGCCTTTCCAAATCATGGAAAGACGCGGATCCAGAGCATTCAAGCTCAACATATCCGATCGATGGAACATTCATCCCGTATTCCATGTCGCACTATTGGAACCCTACCGCGAGTCAGTTCATGGTAATCGCCAGCAACTCCCTAGAGAACCGGAGGATATTGACGGTGATCTGCATTGGGAGGTTGAAAAAATCGTAAGAAGCGAGATTCGTTCTTACAGAAAACGAGTACGCGGCCGCTACCAAGAGAAGCGGGAACTGTGGTACTTCGTTAAATGGCAAGGGTGTTCGGAAGATGAGAACACATGGGAGCCTGCCACCGGTATGGAAAATGCGGAGGAAGTTGTGGAGAATTTTCATAATGAAAATCCGGACATGCCAGGAAGGGCAGAAGTAAGATAGTGAGGAAAAGGTTTTCCTACCGTGGCCAAGTAAACGCGGAAGGTTTTTTACCCTGACCACACTGAGTCTTAAAATGTATTTAGAAGAAATTATAAAAATGGGCATTCGAGGCGAAGCCTGGAAGGAGGGAGCTCATGTTAGGCATATGGAAATCCGAGACATGTGCACAGACCCACGGTAGGGTAACTGCCCACAGACCCTCAATTTACCAGAGTGCCAACACCCCCCTCCGGCTCCGTTATGGGGCCCGCACGTCATTAGCGAGATTTCGAGAGTTGCGTCCCATAACCAAAATGTCACATCAATGAAGCCCACTTCATAACACCACATACGTCGCCGCCGTCCGTCCGACCGCATGCTGTTCGCAGGATATAT
>JACCEG010000103.1:367644-383648 GCA_014065205.1 Tuber brumale | reverse complement strand
GAACATGCATCAATGCATTGGGCATTCTGCAACATACCTTTCTGTCCTGACCACGAGGAATTGAAATCTAAAACCAAGACCTACGCCAGCTCCCCCTACAGCAGTCCGCCAGCTATCGAAACTTCACCTAACACCGACAATGATCACAATGATAGAGATACTCATTCACCACGCCCCCGCCTCGATATCCGAGCCATCAAAGAACGTGTCAAGAAAGCCCTAGGCTGTGGCACGCCCTCTACCGAATGTCATAATCCCAAGTACCCAGCATGTCACCACAATGAACCCCTCTATCGCGGGCCCCTCGCATACCTGAATGAGGTTCCGGTAGTGGAACCACCCTCCCTACCTCACGAAAAACGCGAGCTCTACCAAGTCTATGAAACACCTGAAGAAGAGAAGGAGGTAACAGTATTAGAAAGAGTGGTGGACGAAAGGGATATCATCCCAGGAGTGGATGATATGAAAAACATTTGCAGGGAACAGATGATCAAATGATATAGGAGCGACCCTATCTACCAGCTAGCAAAGGACTCCAACCACACTTCATGGAACGGAATGATGCAACATTACAGTATAAGTAACGGACTACTTTACCCTACTATAAGAGGAGGAGAACGTTGTTTATACCTTCCGAAAGGCCATGGAGTGAATGGAGAAACGTTCAGAGAACCAATGATAGGGGAGATACACAATAAAGGACACCATAGCGCTCATCGAAACCTCAGGTATGCAACGGAATACATCTACTGGCCGGAGATGAGAAAGGATTTCAAAGACTATGTCCCCTAGTGTGACATAAGTCAACTAAATCGGGAAAGGACTACATTGCCCACCGGGGACACCCTTTCGCTTCCCTTCCCCTCCGAGATCTTTTCAAGCTACGCTGTCGACTTTATGGGTCCGTTCACTAAATTGAGAGGATATGATTCAGTATTGGTGGTGGTGGATAGAACGGTTGGGTTCAGCTGGCTGATACCAACATCGGTAAATGCTACTGCGATTTCGACGATGGAATTACTCCGGCACCACATCTTTACACCTCATGGAATACCCACAGCAGTTGTTAGCGATGCCGACCCACGGTTTACTTCCCGGTTTTGGAGACAAACTTTCAAGACACTAGGATTTGAACACGTCATGGCTACGCCTGGCCACCACCAGACCAATGGACAAGCAGAAAGGAAGATTCGAGAACTAAAAACAGCATTAAGGAATGTTGAGAATGCCTGCCAGACCAACTGGCTTACCTCTCTCCCTGAAGTGACAGCTTACACCAATGCAGGTCCCTCCGATACTATTGGAATGTCTCCATACAAAGCTGTGTGTGGACGAGAATACCAATTGCTCGATACCTATAAAGTCAATGCTTCAACAGTACCTGCATCCGATGATTACTACAATCGACACCAAGAGATCAGAAATGCGGCATATCAAGCGTTACGATTAGCTAGAGCGAGATCAAACAGAATGGCAACTAAGAGGAGGAACGCACACAAACCTGTGGAAATTGGTGAAAGGATTATGATCTTTCGAGATCAGTTTGCGACAGAATCCGGCAGGTCTCGGAAACTGCAACCACCATGGCGAGGACCTTTTGCAGTACTCGAATTTGACGAACACACCCAGAACTATACCGTTAGCATGGGGGCAAGAATGTACGGAAGGAAGAAAGGAGTATTCTATTGTTCGGTAGCCAAACCTTACCATCCTAATGATGACTTCTGGTTCCCAGGACGCGCATTTGCGAAACCAGCACCCATCCTCATCAACGAAGAACAGGAATGGGAGGATCAATCAGTCATCGATTACAGAGAACGATATGGAAAAGGACAGTTCTTGGTTAGTTGGAAAGGCTATCCAGCAAGCGAGAATAGTTGGGAACCGGTGGAAGGGCTAGAACATGCGATAGATTTGGTCCAGGCATGGTGGACAGATAACATGCCAGGAGATGAGTTTCCTGCGGTATTTTCTGGGTTTATTCTTACGTGTTATTCTCCTACTAAGGATGGCTTTGAGAGATATCAAGATATACCCCCGATTGATGAAGGTTTTTGGGATCCTTATTTGAATTCGGATTATGATAGCGAGGATTGATGATTTTCTTGTTATGTTTGAAATGAAGGTTTTATTTTGTTTTCGGGGTGTAACCGGTACGGGTTACAGGTTTAGGATTTTCAGGTATCGGTTGATACTGCTTGAGTTTTGGAAATGCTTCAGGAAACGAGGTGTGTTTTTAGCTTGATAGTATAGGGTTTGATACTCTATATGTTTTATGTTTGGTTTCGAGTATCGGTTTGATACTCTATATGTTTTATGTTTGGTTTCGAGTATCGGTTTGATACTCTATATGTTTTATGTTTGGTTTCAAGGCTACCGTTTTGGAGTCTATTATGTTATGAGAACAAGGCTCTCGGTAGCCTAGGAAGTGTATTTAAGAACTGCTACTCTTTCCGTTAGAAGGAGTAGACTTCGGCAGACAGAGTTTTCAATATACTTGGTTGAACAGTTACTTTCTTCAGTTCGTTTCAAGAATCTTTAGTCTAAGACCTACCAAACATCTCGGAGACTTCAGTAGTTGCGATACAGTAAGGAGTCTATTCAACAACCTTGGCTAAAGCCTCCGGACTTTGATTCGCTAGTTACCACCTTGGTACAGAACAAAGCCCGTTAACCCTACGATTACCGCATCTCGCGAGAGGCGGTTACACTAGGAAGACATATCAGGTGGATGTTCATCTCAATGCAGTATTCAATGCACTTGATATCGTAGACATGAGAGCTGCGTCCATCTAAAACCAGCACTTTGAAACCCCATTTTGGGTTCTAAGATATTTAACAACCAGTACATTGTAATCTCAGTCATGGTGTAGCCTATGTTCGAGTGCGTAAAGTAGGCATCCGTATTCTTCTCATAGGTGATGTTACTATGAAGACTTAATAAATGTGCATTGGCGGCGGGAATAATACTAGGCAGAATTGACTTTGCGTTGCTACAAGTGCCTTCCACTACAGTAACCCATGACTGCTTCTGATCCTGCATATTGCTAGAGTTTTTCCCCCTAGGATAGTATAAGATTGTCCATGTAACCGCCTGCTAGGGGGATGCGGCAATCGTGATGTGAGCGGGCTTTATTTTATACCAAGGTGGTACTAGAGAATCGACGTCCTGAGGTTTTAGCTGAAGTTCTTGCACAGACCTCTTAATATATCCCAATTACTTAAGTGTCTGAGATGTTTGATAGGTCTTAGACTAAAGATTTATGAAGCGAACTGAAGAAAGTAACTGTTCAACCAAGTGTATTGAAAAAAATCAGGTTGCTGAAGTCTGCCTCTTCTAATCGTGAAGAATAGCAGTTCTTAAATACACTTGGTTAGGCTACCAGGAGCCTTATTCTATTACCATTTCAGACTCCAAAAGGGTAGCCTTGAAACCAAATGTAAAACAAAAAGTGTATCAATACGATACTCTAACCGGTACTGGTTACAGGTTTAGGAATTTCAGGTGTCAGTGATATTGTTTGAGCTTTTGGATTTGTTTCAGGAAACGAGGTGTGCCTCTAGCCGGATAGTATAGGGTTTGATACTCTATATGTCTTATGTTTGGTTTCGAGTCTCGGTTTGATACTCTATATGTTTTATGTTTGGCTTCGAGTATCAGTTTGATACTCTAGATGTTTTATGTTTAGTTTCGAGTATCGGTTTGATACTTTATATGTTTTATGTTTGGTCTCAAACCTGCCATTTTGGGAGTCTATTATGTTATGAGAATAAGGCTCTCGGTAGCCTAGGAAGTGTATTTAAGAACTGCTATTCTTCTCGCAAGAAGAGGCAGACTATGGCAGACAGAGCTTTCAATTTACTTGGTTGAACAGTTACTTTCTTCAGTTCGCTTCAACAATCTTTAAGTTTGAGATTTACCAAATATCTTGGAGACTTCAGTAGTTGCGATACAGTAAGAAGTCATTTCAACAACCTCGGCTAAAGCCTCTGGACTTTGATTCGCTAGTTACCACCTTGGTATAGAACAAAGCCCAATAACCCTACGATTACTGCATCTCCCGAGAGGCGGTTACATTGTTTTAACTTCCGCAAGTTATCAAGATAGAAGGCGTTTCAGGACCAAGTAAGGGCAAGGCCCCTGAGAAAGGTTCTCAACAGCGCACTAGAGATTCCAAAGGACGGTTCACCAAGACTCCACCTTTAAAGCAGGCAGCAAGCGAAGCAGCTGCTAGGCAGTTAGTCATAGACGCTGCTGAACAATCAACAGGAGAATCATCACAACAACCACTAGAACCGCCAGCGACAACCCCTTGAGGGTACCCAGAATCTCCGAGAAAGCCTACTGGTACACAAGTACCTCCTGCACCACCAAGTGACGATCCGAATAGCGCGGATAGTGATAAAGAATCAGACGATATAGCTTCAGAAGCAGGACCATCAGGGTCCGGAGCCCCCACAACAGAAGTCCCAAAACCACCGTCACCTAGGCCTAATCCACCTCTTACAGCTAAACTCAGCATCAAAGTACCTTCGCCCAGTAAGTTTCCTGGTGAAGGAGATGACCTCAAACCAGAAGCGTTCGCTAGATAGTATAATTCGGTACACTTATACCTACGAATTAATTGATTACGGACTGGCGAGGCTGGAGGAGGAAACTATTGGATCCTCTTTAGTGAAGGACGAGCTCAAGAAGTAGCTTTCCAAGCAGCAGAGCATTTCGGTGAAGATATGACCAGAGAAGACCTAGTTGGATTCCTACAAGAAAGATTCCAGTCTTCAAAACAGAAAGATGATACCTATCGCAAGTTCCATGAAATCACACATGTGTACAATGGCAAGATACAGAGAATATCAACCATAGCAACCGACATGCTAATGTTCCGATCACAGTTACCTACGAATACCATAAGCGACTATGCCTTCATACAACAATTCTTTAAGAGCATGCACCCTAGACTGCGGCAAAAAGCGGAATTACAACATGTTGAAACTGATACTGTTATGGATGTTATACAAAACACGGAGAGCATAGATGCTATCCTAAAAAGCACGGGTGCTTATGGGAAGGAAGGGTTCGAAAAACCAGTAAAAGAATTCAGTTCCAAACCAGAAGGACGGAAGGAAAATCGGAAAACCAGCAATAAGCCCCATTCCAAACCTCAGGAATGAAAGGAAAAAGGTCTTTGCTATACCTGCGGAGGCCCAGGACATTTGGCAAGAGACTGCCCTAGCAAAGATAACAAGGGCAAAAGCAAGGGCAAGGCTAAGGTGAAGAAAGAAGTCACCTCCAACAGAGTGGAACAAGAACAACTAGCGGAAGAAGTGTTTATCAATGGCATGGAAATAGAGGAAGAAGAAGACAACATTATCACAATTGCCGCGAGACCAAGTAACGCAAATCCTCACCACGCTCACGAAGGAACGATGCATATCAATGGCAAAGAAGCCTGAGTCCTATTTGATACCGGATCAATAGAGACAAACCTGATTCGCGCTACCTTTGTAACAACTCACGGAATTCCTTGTCAGGAATTAAAGACTCCAACCAGGATACACCTAGCCATGAAAGGATCACGATCCAAAGGCCATAAAAAATGTTCAGTCAACATATCAGCAGGAAAGCTGAGTGCACCAGGAACGAAGATGTTGGTTGACAACCTAGCAAAGTACGATGCACTGATCGGAATGCCGTTCTTGGAACAACATCAAGTGCAAATCGAATGTGGCAAGCTAGCTATTCTGTTTCCAAAACAGAATCTGTGGATTATTTCCACACGTACTAGTGGCACTATCCGAGCACCAGTTATAGGTACTGAAGATGTCAGGGACCAACACCCGGAAGTGTTTCTGGAGGAAGTACCGGAGGATTTACCACCCTTAAGGAAGATCAATCATGAGATAAACCTTCAACCTGGAGAGGAGCAGCGTTTATTACCTACGTACTCAATACCGGAACGATGGGCAACAGACATGAGTATGTGGCTAAGAGAAAAAGAGAAAGCCGGAATCATCAAGCAACAAGCGGCTTCATCGGCAGCACCAATGTTCGCACAATAGATAAAGGACAAGAAACAAATGTGGCCATTAGTGGACCTCACAGCAAGGAATGAGATCACTATTAAGGACGTTGAAACAATTCCAAACCAAGCGATGATTCTCAATGCTCTTGCAAGGGCCAGATACCCAAGTAAGATCGACCTTAGTGATGCCTACTTTCAAACGAGAGTAGAACCAGAGGATGTAAGCAACAATGCTTTCAAAACACCATTTGGGTGTTTTGTCAGCAAGGTTATACTACAAGTGGATATGAACGCTCCTGGAACCTTCACGCGCATAATGTCCGATTTATTCGCCGACTACTTGGGACGGTTCATGTGGGTATATATTGATGGTATACTCATTTTTTGCGATACAGAGTCTGAACATTTGAAACACATATCCTTGATTTGCGACAAGCTCAAGGAAGCTCAATTCTATGCAAGCAGGAAGAAATCAGAATTCTTCGCCACTAGTATAGAAGTGTTAGGCCATGTTATCAAGGACGAAGGACTCTCACCAGCTCCAGAAAAAATAGCGCAGATCGAAGAATGGACTACGCCACAGACTAAGAAACAGCTACAGGAATTTCTAGGAATAGTCAACTACATCAGTCAGCTTTTGCCACACATTGCAACCATTACATCACCCCTGACGGAACTCACCGGAGTTGCAGAATTTGTGTGGACCACCACCCAAGACCAAGCCATGGATAATGTTAAGAGAGTTGTTTCAAAATACGAGGTTATGAAACCATTACAAGATGATTCGCCACTTCCGATATGGCTCATAACTGATGCATCCAACACGGCTGTAGGAGCTTGGGTAGGACAAGGAGAAACCCCCGTGAATGCTAGACCAGCTTCACTTCATAGCAGAAAGTTTTCTAACACGCAAATGAATTATGGTACAACCGACAACGAAGCCTTAGCGATAGTTGATGCATTGACGGCATTTCACCATATGCTTGCAGGAAGCAAGTTTACTATCGTCACAGATCACCTACCTCTGACGTACATCAAAACGAGCGTGACGCCCACCAAGAAACAAGTGCGATGTAGAGGGTTTATTGGGAAATACAATACCGAAATAGTGTATAGACCAGGAAAATGGAACTATTTAGCAGACTCATTATCCCGCCTTTATGATGAGAATGATGATTACCCACATACTGCAAAGGATCCTACACAAGAAGACAACTCGCCTACTACCTTATCTATCTCATCTTTTCTCTCTTGCGAAGAGCCTACTATCGCACACGAAATGTCTTGTTTCAAAGCCCTCACAGTTGAGCACATCGGTACTAATTCAGAATGCGGAAGCAACTGCAGCCTGGAGCAAGCACAGCAAGACACAAACGATTACCGGAATAGCGAACCCCTAAACGATTGGGGAGACCATCGAAGTTATACCAGTGGAAGAAGTGAGGAGGAACTCGAACATGCATCAATGCATTGGGCATTCTGCAACATACCTTTCTGTCCTGACCACGAGGAATTGAAATCTAAAACCAAGACCTACGCCAGCTCCCCCTACAGCAGTCCGCCAGCTATCGAAACTTCACCTAACACCGACAATGATCACAATGATAGAGATACCGCTTCACCACGCCCCCGCCTCGATATCTAAGCCTTCAAAAAACCTGTCAAGAAAGCCCTAGGCTGTGGCACGCACCCTACAGGAGGTCAGGCCTCCGAGCACCCTGAAGACCGCCGCAGTGAGCCCCTCTATGGAGGGCCCCTTGCATACCTGAATGAGGTTCCGGTAGTGGAACCACCCTCCCGACCTGATGAAAAACGCGAGCTCTACAAAGTGTATGAAACACCTCAAGAAGAGGAGGAGGTAACGGTATTAGAAAGAGTGGTGGACGAAAGGGATATCATCCAAGGAGTGGATGATATGAAAAACATTTGGAGGGAACAGATGATCAACGGATATAGGAGCGACCCCATCTACCAGTTAGCAAAGGACTCCAACCACACTTCACGGAACGGAATGATGCAACATTACAGTATATGTAACGGACTACTTTACGCTACTACAAAAGGAGGAGTAGGTTCCCTATACATTGCAAGAGGCCATGGAGTGAATGGAGAAACGCTCAGAGAACTAATGATAGGGGAGTTACACAATACAGGACACCATAGGGCTGATCGAAACCTCCGATATGCAACAGAATACACCTACTGGCCGGAAATGAGAAAGGATTTCAAAGACTATGTCCAGCACTGTGACATATGTCAGCTGAATCAGAAAGGACTACATTGCCCACTGGGAACACCCTTTCGCTTCCCTTCCCCTCTGAGATATTTTTAAGCTACGCTATGGACTTCATGAGTCCGTTCACTAAGTTGAGAGGATATGATTCAGTATTGGTGGTAGTGGATAGAGCGGTTGGGTTCAGTTGGCTGATACCAGCGTCAGTAAATGCTGCTGCAATTGCGACGATGGAATTAGTTCGGCACCACATCTTTACTCCTCATGGATCACCCGCGTCGATTGTTAGCGATGCTGACCCACGATTTACCTCCCGGTTTTGGAGACAAACTTTGAAGACACTAGGAATTGAATACATCATGGCTACCCCTGTCCACCACCAAACCAATGGAGAAGTAGAAAGGAAGATTCGAGAACTGAAAATAGCATTAAGGAATGTTGTGAATGCCCGCCCGACCACCGGGCTTACCTCTCTCCCTGAAGTGACAGCTTACTCCAATGCAGGTCACTCCGATACTATTGGAATGTCTCCATATAAAGCTGTCCATGGACGAGAATACAAATTGCTCAATACCTATAAAGTCAATGCTACAACAGTACCTGCATCTGACGATTACTACAATCGACACCAAGAGATCAGAAATGCGGCATGCCAAGCATTACGATTAGCTAGAGCAAGATCAAACAGAGTGGCAACTAAGAGGGGGAGCGCACACAGACCTGTCAAGATGGGGGAAAGGATTATGGTTTTTAGGGACCAGTTTGCAACGGAATCTGGCAGATCTCGGAAATTGCAACCACGCTGGCCAGGCCCCTTTACAGTACTCGAATTTGACGAACACACCCAGAAGTATAGCGTTAGCATGGACGCAAGAATGTATCGAAGGAAGAAAGGAGTATTCCATTGCTCGGTAGTCAAACCTTACCACCCTAATGATGACTTCCGGTTTCCAAGACAAGCATTCGGGAAGCCAGCACCCATCCTCATCAACGAAGAACAGGAATGGGAGGTACAATCAGTCATCGATTACAGAGAACGATATGGAAAAGGAGAGTTCTTGGTTAGTTGGAAAGGTTATCCAGCAAGCGAGAATACTTGGGAACCGGTGGAAGGACTATAACATGCGATAGATTTGGTTCAAGCATGGTGGACAGATAACATGCCAGGAGATGAGTTTCCTATAGTATTTTCTGGGTTTATTCCTACGTGTTATTCTCCTGCTAAGGATGGCTTTGAGAGCTATCAAGATATACCCGTGGTTGATAAAGGTTTTTGGGATCCTTGTTTGAATTCTGATTATGATAGCGAGGATTAGGAATTTTGTTGTTATATTTTGAAATAAGGGTTTTATTTTGTTTTCGGGGTGTAACCAGTACTGGTTACTGGTTTAGGAATTTCAAGTGTCAGTGATATTGTTTGAGGATTTGGATTTGTTTCAGGAAACGAGGTGTGCCTCTAGCCTGATAGTATAGAGTGTGATACTTTATATGTTTTATGTTTGGTTTCGAGTATCGGTTTGATACTCTATATGTTTTATGTTTGGTTTCAAGTATCGGTTTGATAGTTTATATGTTTTATGTTTGGTCTCAAGGCTACCATTTTGGGAGTCTATTATGTTATGAGAATAAGGCTCTCGGTAGCCTAGGAAGTGTATTTAAGAACTGCTATTCTTCTCGAAAGAAGAGGCAGACTTCGGCAGACAGAGTTTTCAATATACTTGGTTCAACAGTTACTTTCTTCAGTTCCCTTCAAGAATCTTTAAGTTTGAGATCTACCAAACATCTCGCAGACTTCAGTAGTTGCGATAGAGTAAGAAGTCTATTCAACAACCTCTGCTAAAGCCTCCGGACTTTGATTCGCTAGTTACCGCATTGGTACAGAACAAAGCCCGATAACCCTACCATTACCGCATCTCCCTAGAGGGGGTTACAGATACTCACAACCAAACATAAAACATATAGAGTATCAAACCGATACTCAAAAGCAAAAGTGAAACATATAGAGTATCAAACTGATACTCGTAACCAACCATAAAATATATAGAGTATCAAACCCTTTACTATGAGGCGAGAGGCACACCTCGTTTCATGCAATAAAATCAAATCTCAAACATTATCAACTGATACATGAAAGTCCTAAACCAGTAACCGGCACCAGTTACACCCCGAAAACAAAATAAAACCCTTATTTTAAAATATAACAGGAAAACCCATCACGGTCACTATCACAATCAGAACCCATGAGGATCCCAAAATCCTTTGTCAATTGGGGGCACCACTGAATAGCTCTTAAAGCCATCCTTGGTAGGAGAATAACATGAAGGAAGATACGCGAAAATACTACAGGCACCTGATCTCCAGCCATGTCATCTACCCATGATGCCTGAACCAACTCTCTCGCATTTTCCATCCCATCCACCGGTTCCCAACTATTCTCACTTGCTCGATAACCTTTCTAACTAATCAAGAACTATCGTTTCCCATATCTTTCACTGTAATCGAGAACTGATTGAACTTCACATTCCTGTTCTTCCTTGATAATGACTAGTGCCGGTTTTGCAAAGACTCGACTTGGGAACCTGAAATCGTCATTAAGATGCTAAGGCTTGACTAGAGAACAATGGACAACTTCTTTCTTTCTTCCGTACATTATCGCATCCATGCAAAGAGTGTAGTTTTGTGTATGTTTATCGAATTCGAGTATTCTAAATGGGCCTCGCTACCGTGGCTGTAGTTTCCGACATCTGCCGGATCGCGTTACAAACTGGTCTCCAAAAACCATAATCCTGTCCCCAATCTCGACAGGTTGGTGTAGTTTGTTCGTCTTAGTTGCTACTTTGTTCAACCTTGCTCTAGATAATCATAATGCGTGATAGGTAGCATTTCTAATCTCTTGGTGACGATTGTAGTAATCATCAAATGTGGGAACTGTTGTGGAGTTGACTTTATAGGGGTCGCGTAGTTGGTCTTCCTGTCCATAGAGAGCTTTGTCTGGTAGCATTCTAATAGTATCGACGTGACCTGCATTAGAGTAAGCTGTCACTTCAGGAAAGGAGGTAAGCCAATTGTTCTGGTGAGTATTAACAATATTCCTGAATGCTGTTTGTAGTTCCCTGATTTTTCTTTTAGCTTGTCCGTTGGTCAGGTGGTGCCCAGGCGTAGCCATAATGTGTTCAACTCCAATCGTCTTCCAGGTTTGTTTCCAGAATCGAGTTTAGAGTCTCCCAGGTTAGGTAAATAAGGCTTCCAGTAGCCTGAGAAAGACTATTTGAAAACTGCTATTCTTCAAATTAGAAGAGGCGGACTTCAGCAGACAGAGTTTTTCATATACTTGGTTGAACAGTTACTCTTTTCAGTTCGCTTCAAAAATGTTTAGTTTGAGACCTACCTAACATCTCGGAGACTTTAGTAGTTGCAATATAGTATGAAGTCTATTCAACAACCTCAGCCAAAGCCTCCGGACTTTGATTTGCTAGTTACCACCAAGGTACAAAACAGAGCCCGTTATCCCTATGATTACCACTTCTCCCGAGGGGCGGTTACATTTTTCTAACTTCCACAAGGTATCAGGACAAAAGGAGTTCTAGGACCAAGTAAGGGCAAGTCCCCGGAGAAAGGTTCTAAACAGCGCATGCGGGATTCTAAGGGATGGTTTACCAGGAGCTCAGCTTCGGAGCAAGCAGCAAGGGACCCGGCTTCTAGGCAGTTAGCCCGTGACGCTGCTGAGCAGGCAACAGGAGAAGTATCATAACAACTACTGGAACCGCCAACCACTACTCTCAGAGGCTACCCAGAATCCCCAAGAAAGCCTCCTGGTATACGAGTACACTGAGTACCACCAAGTAACGACCCAGATAGCTCTGACAGTGACAAAGGATCAGAAAACATGGCTTCAGAAGCAGGACCCACACGGTCCGGCGCCTCAGCACCAGGTGTCCCAAGACCACCAACACCTAGGCCTAACCCAGTCATTACGGCTAAACTCAGGATCAAAGTACCTTCACCAAGTAAGTTTACTGGTGAAGGAGATGACCTCAAACAAGAAACCTTCGATGGATGGTATAACTCAGTACAGTTATGTCTAGGACTAAATGGATTATGAACAAGGGAGGTAAGAGGAGGAAACTAAGGGATCCTCTATACTGAAAGACAAGCTGAAGAAGTGGCTTTTCCAGCTGTTGAGCATTTCGGTGAACACATGAGCGGACAAGACTGTGTGGGATATCTACAAGAAAGATTCCAATATTTGAAATAGAAAGACGACACCTGCTGCATATTGCATGACATGAAGCATGTGGATAATGGCAAGATACACAGAATATCAACCATAGCAACCGATATACTAATGTTCCGATCATGCCTACCTGCAAACTCCATAAGCGACTATGCCTTCATTCAACAGTTCTTTAAGAGCATGCACCCTAGACTACGGCAAGAAGCGGAATTACAGCATGCTGAAACAGACACTGTTATGGAAGTTATACAGAATGCAGAAAGCATAGATGCTACCCTAAAAAGCACTAGCGCTTATGGAAAGGAAAGATTCGCAAGGCTAGCAAAAGAATTCACTCCCAAACAAGAAGGACAGAAGGACAATCGGAAAACAAGCAACAAGTCCCACTCCAAACCTAAGGAATGAAAGGAAAATGGTCTTTACTATACCTGTGGAGGTAAAGGACATCTAGCAAGAGACCGTCCTCGCAAAGATGACAAGGGCAAAGGCAAAGGCAAGGCTAAAGTGAAGAAGAAAATCACCTCCAACAGATTGGCACAAGAACAACTAGCGGAAGAGGTGTTTATTAATGGTATGGAAAGAGAGGAAGACAAAGAAGGCACTATCACAATGGCCGCGAGACCAACAAATGCCAAACCTCATGACGCTCGTGAAGGAACGATGCATATTAATGGCAGAGAAGCTATAGTCCTGTCTGATACTAGATCAATAGGAGCAAACCTAATTAGTACTACCTTTGTGACCATGCACGGAATTCCTTGTCTGGAATTGAAGACTCCAATCAGAAGACACCTAGCTATGAAAGGATCACGATCCGAAGGTCATCAAGAATGTTCAATCAACATATCAGCTAGAAAGCTGTGGGCACCCAGAACCGGGATGTTGGTTGGCAACCTAGCAAAATACAATGCACTAATAGGAATGCCTTTTCTGGAACAGTACCAAGCTCATATCGAATGTGGCAAATTGGCTATCGTGTTTCCGAAACAGAATATTCGAATTGTTGGGACACCTCCATGTGGCATGAGCCCAGCCGCAGTACTTAGCACTGAAGATGTTATGGACCAATACGCGGAAGTGTTTCCTGTGGAAATACCACAAAACGTGCCACCCCTAAGGAAGCTGAATCATAAGATCGACCTCTAGACAGGAAAGGAGCAGCGCTCCCTACCCACCAACACAATACCGGATCGATGAGCAACAGACATGAGCACATGGCCAAGAGAAAAAGAGAAAGCAGGAACCATAGCACAACAAGCAGTTTCATCGGCAGCAGCAATGTTTGCACAAAAAAAGATAGACAAGAAATGCATGTGGTTATTAGTGGACCTCACGGCAAGAAATGAGATCGCAATCAAAGACCTGGAAACGATCCCATACTAAAAATGATACTAAATGCCTTAGCTAGGGCAGGATACGGCAGCAAAATCGATGTTAGCCATGCCTACTTTCAAACAAGGGTAGAACCAGAGGATGGGAGCAAAAAGACTTTAAAGAGACCATTGGGATGTTTTGTTAGCAAAGTAATGCGACAAGGAGATATGAATGCTCCGCGAACCTGCATGCGCATAATGTCCAATTTATTAGCTGCCTAGTGGGGATGATTCATGTGGGTATATATTGATGATATACTCATTTTTTCCGATACAAAGTCTGAACATTTGCAACCCATATCCTTGATTTGCGACAAGCTCAGGGAAGCTGGATTCTATGCAAGCAGGAAGAAGGGAGAATTCTTCGCCACCGGTATAGAAGTGTTAGGACATGTTATCAATGACGAAGGACACTCACCAGCTCCGGAGAAAATAGCTAAGAGCCAAGAATGGACTACACCACAAACCAATAAACAATTACCAGAGTTTGTAGGAACGGTCAACTACATCATTCAATTTTTGCCACACATCGCAACCATTACATCAGTGCTAACAGAACTCACCGGAACAGCGGAATTTGTGGGGACCGCCACTCAAGACCAAGCTATGCAAAATGTTAAGCGTGGTGTTTCAAAATACGAGGTTATGAAACTACTACAATATGATTCGTCACTTCCAATATGGCTAATAACGGATGCATCCAATAGAGCAATAGGAGCCAGGGTGGGACAAGGAGAAACTCCTGAGAAAGCTAGACCAGCTTCGCTCCAGAGTGGGAAATTTTGCAACCCCCAAATAAAATATGGCACAACCGATAAGGAAGCACTAGCGATAGTTGATACACTGAAGGTATTCCACCACATACTTGTAGGAAGCAAGTTTACTTTCGTCACAGATCGTCTACCTCCGATGTACCTCAAGACGAGCAGAACACCCACCAAGAAACCACTGTGATGGAGACGGTTTATTGGGAAATACAATACTGAAATAGTTTATAGACCATGAACATGTAACTATTTAGCAGATGCCTTATCCCGCCTTCATGATGAGAATGATGATCACCCAGATACTGCAAATGATGTCCCACAAGAAGACGAGTCACCTACTACTTCACCTATTTCATCCAGTCGTTCTTGCGGAGAACCTACTACTGAACACGAAATATCTCGATGTAAAGCCATCACAGTGGAGCACAAGAGGGCTCATGCAGAATGCGGAAGCAACTTCAGCCAGGAGCAAGCACAGCTAGACATAAACGATTACCGGAATAGTGAACCCCTAAACAATCCGGGAGACCATTGGAGTTATATCAGTGGAAGGAGTGAGGTGGATCTCGAACATGCATCAATGTACTAGGTATTCTGAAATATATCCTTCTGCCATGACCACTATGAATTCAAACCAAAATCCAAGATGTGCGCCCGCTCCCCCTGCAGCAGCCCGCTGGTTGTTGAAACTCCACCCAACACCAAAGATGATCGTAGCGATAAAGATACCCATCCACCACGGCTGCGACTCAATATCCGAGCCATCACAGAGCGTGTCAAGCATGCTTTAGGCTGTGGCACAACCTCTACTTACTGTCAAGATTCCGCGAACCCTGAATGTCACGACAATGAACCCCTCTATGGAGGACCTCTCGCATACCCAAATGAAGTTCCGGTAGTGGAACCACCCTCCCTACCGCACGAGAAACGTCAGCTCTACAAAGTTCATGAGACGCCAAATGAGGAGGGGGGGTAACGGTATTAGAAACAGTGGTGGACGAAAGAGTTATCATCTAAGGAGTGGTGTAACCGCCTCTCGAGAGATGCGGTAATCATAGGGTTAACGGGCTTTGTTCTGTACCAAGGTGGTAACTAGGGAATCAAAGTCCGGAGGCTTTAGCCGAGGTTGTTGAATAGACTTCTTACTGTATCGCTGCTACTGAAGTCTCCGAGATGTTTGGTAGGTCTCAAACTAAAGATTTTTGAAGCGAACTGAAGAGAGTAACTGTTCAACCAAGTATATTGAAAACTCTGTCTGCCGAAGTCTGCTCCTTCTAACGAGAAGAATAGCAGTTCTTAAATACACTTCCTAGGCTACCGGGAGCCTTGTTCTCATAACATAATAGACTCCAAAACGGTAGCCTTGAAACCAAA
>JACCEG010000103.1:224827-367348 GCA_014065205.1 Tuber brumale | reverse complement strand
AAGGATCCCAAAAACCTTTATCAACCGGGGGTATATCTTGATAGCTCTCAAAGCCATCCTTAGCAGGAGAATAACACATAGGAATAAACCCAGAAAATATTATAGGAAACTCATCTCCTGGCATGTTATCTGTCCACCATGCCTGGACCAAATCTATCGCATGTTCTAGCCCTTCCACCGGTTCCCAACTATTCTCGCTTGCTGGATAACCTTTCCAACTAACCAAGAACTGTCCTTTTCCATATCGTTCTCTGTAATCGATGACTGATTGAACCTCCCATTCCTGTTCTTCATTGATGAGGATAGGTGCTGGTTTTGCGAATGCTCGTCCTGGGAATCGGAAGTCGTCATTAGGGTGGTAAGGTTTGGCTACCGAACAATGGAATACTCCTTTCTTCCTTCGGTACATTTTTGAGTCCATGCTAACGGTATAGTTCTGGGTGTGTTCGTCAAATTCGAGTACTGTGAAAGGACCTTGCCATCGTGGTTGCAGTTTCCGAGACCTGCCGGATTCTGTCGCAAACTGATCTCCAAAGATCATAATCCTTTCACCAATCTTAACAGGTTTGTGGGCATTCCTCCTCTTAGTTGCCACTCTGTTTGATCTTACTCTAGCTAACCGTAATGCTGGGTATGCCGCATTTCTGATCTCTTGGTGTCGATTGTAGTAATCATCGGATGCAGGTACTGTTGTAGCATTGACTTTATAGGTATCGAGCAGTTGGTATTCTCGCCCATATACAGCTTTGTATGGAGATATTCCAATAGTATCAGAGTGACCTGCATTGGAGTAAGTTGTCACTTCAGGGAGAGAGGTAAGCCAGTTACTCTGGCGAGCATTCACAACATTCCTTAATGCTGTTTTCAGTTCTCGAATCTTCCTTTCTGCTTGTCCATTGGTCTGGTGGTGGCCAGGCGTAGCCATGATGTGTTCAATTCCTAATGTTTTCAAGGTTTGTCTCCCAAACCGTGTAGTAAACCGTGGGTCGGCATCGCTAACAATTGATGTAGGTATTCCATGAGGTGTAAAGATGTGGTGCCGGAGTAATTCCATCGTCGAAATCGCAGTAGCATTTACCGATGTTGGTATCAGCCAACTGAACCCAACCGCTCTATCCACCACCACCAATACTGAATCATATCCTCTCAATTTAGTGAACGGACCCATGAAGTCGATAGCGTAGCTTGAAAAGATCTCTGAGGGAAAGGGAAGCGAAAGGGTGTCCCCTCTGCGCAATGTAGTCCTTTCCCGATTTAGTTGACATATGTCACACTGCTGGACATAGTCTTTGAAATCCTTTCTCATCTCCGGCCAGTAGATGTATTCCATTGCATACCGGAGGTTGCGATCAGCGCTATGGTGTCCTTTATTGTGTATCTCCCCTATTATTAGTTCTCTGAGCGTTTCTCCATTCACTCCATGGCCTTTCGGAATGTATAGACAATTTTCTCCTCCTCTTGTAGTAGCGTAAAGTAATCCGTTACTTATACTGTAATGTGGCATCATTCCATTCCGTGAAGTGTGGTTGGAGTCCTTTGCTAGCTGGTAGATGGGGTCGCTCCTATATCCTTTGATCATTTGTTCCCTCCAAATGTTTTTCATATCATCCACTCCTTAGATAATATCCCTTTCGTCCACCACTCTTTCTAATACTGTTACCTCCACCTCTTCTTCAGGTGTTTCATACACTTTGTAGAGCTCGCGTTTTTCGTGAGGTACGGAGGGTGGTTCCACTACCGGAACCTCATTCAGGTATGCGAGGGGCCCTCCATAGAGGGGTTCATTGTGGTGACGTTCTGGGTACTCGGGATTATGACATTCAGTAGAGGGCGTGCCACAGCCTAGGGCTTTCTTGACACGTTCTTTGATGGCTCGGATATCGAGGCGGGGGCGTAGTGAATGAGTATCTCTATCATTGTGATCATTGTTGGTGTTAGGTGGAGTTTCGATAGCTGGTGGACTGCTGCAGGGAGAGCCGGCGTAGGTCTTAGTTTTAGGTTTTAATTCCTCATGGTCAGGACAAAAAGGTATGTTGCAGAAAGCCCCGTGCATTGATGCATGTTCGAGTGCCTCCTCACTCCTTTCACTGGTATAACTCCGATGGTCTCCCCAATCATTTAGAGGTTCGCTATTCCTGTAATCGTTTGCATCTAGCTGTGCTTGCTCCAGGCTGCAGTTGCTGCCGCATTCTGAATGAGCACCGATGTGCTCAACTGTGAGGGCTTCGAATCGAGACATTTCGCATTCACTAGTAGGTTCTTGGCAAGAGAGAAAAGATGAGATAGATGAGGTAGTAGTTGAGTCGTCTTCTTGTGTGGGATCGTTTGCAGTATGTGGGTAATCTTCATTCTCATCATAAAGGCGGGATAATGCGTCTGCTAAATAGTTCCATTTTCCTGGTCTATACACAATTTTAGTGTCGTATTTCCCAATGAACCCTCTCTATCGTAGTTGTTTCTTAGTGGGTGTCCTGCTCGTCTTGAGGTACGTCAAAGGTAGATGATCTGTGACGATAGTAAACTTGCTTCCTACAAGTATATGGTGAAATGCCATCAGTGCATCAACTATCGCTAAGGCTTCCTTGTCAGTTGTACCATAATTCATTTGGGCATTAGAAAATTTTCTGCTATGAAGCGATGCTGGTCTAGCATTCTCGAGGGTTTCCCCTTGTCCTACCCAAGCTCCTACACCTGTGTTGGATGCATCGGTTATTAGCCATATCGGAAGTGGCGAATCATATTGTAATGGTTTCATAAACTCGTATTTTGAAACAACCCGCTTAACATTATCTATGGCTTGGTCTTGTGTGGCAGTCCAAACAAATTCTGCAACTCCGGTGAGTTCCATCAGGAGTGATATAATGGTTGCCATGTGTGGCAAAAACTGACTGATGTAGTTGACCATTTCTAAAAATTCCGGTAGCTGTTGGTCTGTGGCATAGTCCATTCTTCGATCTTCGCTATTTTTTCTGGTGCTGGTGAGAGTCATTCGTCATTGATAACATGGCTTAACACTTCTATACTAGTGGCGAAAAGTTCTGATTTCTTCCTGCTTGCATAGAATCGAGCTTCCTTGAGCTTGTCGCAAATCAAGGATATGTGTTTCAAGTGTTCGGTCTCTGTATCAGAAAAAATCTGTATATCATCAATATATCCCCACGTGAACCATCCCAAATAGTGGGCGAATAAATCGGACATTATGCGCATGAAGGTTCCAGGAGCATTCATATCCCCTTGTAGCATAACTTTGCTGACGAAACACCCAAACGGTGTTTTAAAAGCATTCTTGCTTGCATCCTCTGGTTCCACTCATGTTTGCAAGTAAGCATCGCTCAGATCGATTTTGCTGCGATATCTTGCCCTTTCTAAGGCATTCAAGATCATCGCTTGTTTTGGGATGGTCTCCACATTTTTGACTGTGATCTCATTTCTCGCTGTGAGGTCCACTAATGGTCTCATGCGTTTCTTGTCCTTCTTTTCTTGTGCAAACATTGGTGCTACCGATGAAACTGCTTGTCGTGCTATGATTCCTGCTTTCTCCTTATCTCGTAGCCATATGCTCATATCTGTTGCCCATCGTTCGGGTATTGAGTAGGTGGGTAAGGAGCGCAGCTACCTTCCTGGCTGAAGATTGATCTTATGATTGATCTTCCTCAGCGGTGGCAGGTTTGTCGGTATTTCTTCTAGAAATACGTCCGGATGTTGGTCCATGACATCTTCAGTGGTAATTACTGCCGCGCGGATCATGCCACTAGTAGGTGTGCAAACAATGCAGATATTCTGTTTAGGAAACAAGATAGCTAGTTTGCCACATGCGATATGAGTTTGGTGTTGTTCCAGAAAAGGCATTCCTATTAGTTCATCGTATTTTGCTAGGTTGCCAACCAGGATCCTGGTTCCAGGTGCACTCAGCTTTCCTGCTGATATGTTGGCCGAACATTCTTTATGACCTTCAGATCGTGATCTTTTCATGGCTAGATGTATTCTGATTGGAGTTTTTAATTCCTGACAAGGAATTCCGTGTGTAGTCACAAAGGTAGCACTAATCAGGTTTGCTCCTATTGATCCGGTATCAAATAGGACTCTGGCTTCTTTACCATTGATATGCATCGTTCCTTTGAGAGCGTTATGAGGTTTTGCGTTTGTTGGTCTAGCGGCCATTGTGATAATGTCTTCCTTTTCCTCTTCTATCTCTATACCATTGATAAACACTTCGTCCGCTAATTGTTCTTGTTCCACTCAGTTGGAAGTGACTTCTTTCTTCACCTTAGCCTTGCCCTTGCTTTTGCCCTTATCTTCTTTCCTAGGACAGTCTCTTCCTAGATGTCCTTTACCTCCGCAGGTATAGCAAAGACCTGTTTCTTTTCGTTCCTTAGGTTTAGAGTGAGACTTGTTGCCAGTTTTCCGATTTTCTTTTCGTCCTTCTTGTCAGGAACTGAATTCTTTGGTTGGTTTTTCGAATCTTTCCTTCCCATAGGCACCAGTGCTTTGTAAAATAGCATATATACTCTCCGCACTTTGTATAACTTCCATAACGGTATCAGTTTCAGCATGCTGTAATTCAGCTTCTTGCCGTAGTCTAGGGTGCATGCTCTTGAAGAACTGTTGAATGAAGGCATAGTCGCTTATGGTATCCATAGGTAAACGTGATCGGAACATTAGCATGTCGGTTGCTATGGTTGATATTCTCTGTATCTTGCCATTATGTACTTGTGTGATTTCGTGGAACTTGCGATAGGTATCATCTTTCTGTTTTGAAGACTGGAATCTTTCTTGTAGGAATCTAACAAGGTCTTCTCTGGTCATGTCTTCGCCGAGTTGCTCTGCTGCATGGAAAGCTGCTTCTTGAGCTCGTCATTCGGTATAGAGGATCCAATAGTTTCCTCCTCCAGCCTCACTAGTCCGGAGTCCATTAATCCGTAGATATAGCAGTACAGAATTATACCATCTGTCGAATGCTTCCGGCTTGAGGTCATCTCCTTCACCAGTAAACTTACTAGGTGAAGGTACTTTGATGCTGAGTTTAGCCGTAACAGCTGGGTTAGGCCTAGGTGTCGGTGGCCTTGGGACCTCTAGTGCTGGGGTCCGGACCCTGAGGGTCCTGCTTCTGAAGCCATGTCGTCTGATCCTTTATCGCTATCCGAGCTATTTGGATCGTCGCTTGGTGGTGCTTGAGGTACTTGTGTACCAGTAGGCTTCCTTGGAGATTCTGGGTACCCTCCAGGGGTAGTCGCTGGCGGTTCCAGTGGTTGTTCTGATGATTCTCCTGTCCATTGTTCAGCAGCGTCTCTGGCTAACTGCCTAGCAGCTGCTTCGCTTGCTGCCGGCTCTGAAGCTGGAGTCTTTGTGAACCGTCCTTTTGAATCCCGTGGGCGCTGTTTAGAACTTTTCTCAGGGGCCTTGCCCTTACTTTGTCCTGTAACGCCTTCTCTCTTGATAACTTGCTGAAGTTAAAAAAATGTAACTGCCTCTCGAGAGATGCGGTAATCGTAGGGTTAACGGGCTTTGTTCTGTACCAAGGTGGTACCTAGCGAATCAAAGTCCGGAGGCTTTAGCCAAGGTTGTTGAATAGACTTCTTCCTGTATCGCTACTACGGAAGTCTTTGATATGTTTGGTAGGTCTCAAACTAAAGATTTTTGAAGCGAACTGAAGAGAGTAACTGTTCAACCAAGTATATTGAAAACTCTGTCTGCCGAAGTCTGCTCCTTCTAACGAGAAGAGTAGCAGTTCTTAAATACACTTCCTAGGCTACCGAGAGCCTTGTTCTCATAACATAATAGACTCCAAAACGGTAGCCTTGAAACCAAACATAAAACATATAGAGTATCAAACCGATACTCGAAACCAAACATAAAACATATAGAGTATCAAACCCTATACTATCAAGCTAAAAACACACCTCGTTTCCTGAAGCAATTCCAAAACTGAAGCAGTATCAACCGATACCTGAACATCCTAAACTAGTAACCCGTACCGGTTACAAGTGGATGAGATGAACAACATTTGGAGGGAACAGATGGTCACAGGATATAGAAATGACTCTATCTACCAGTTAACGAAAGATTCCAATAACAATGCACGAAACAGCCTGATGCAACATTACAGAATAGGTAACCGACTACTTTACGCTACTAAAAGAGGAGCAGAAGATTGCCTATACATTCAGAAAGGTCATGGAGTGAATGGAGAAAAGCTTAGAGAATTGATGATAGGGGAGATACATAATAAAGGATACTATAGCGCTGATTGAAACCTCCGGCGTGCAATGGAATACATCTACTGGCCGGAGATAAAGAAGTATTTCAAACACTATGTCTAGCAGTGGGAGGTATGTCAACTGAATCGTGAAACGACTACATTACCCACGGGGAACACCCTTTCGCTTCTCTTTCTGTGCGAGATATTTTCCAGCTATGCTATCGACTGCATGGGTCTGTTCACTAAGCTGAGGGGATATGCTTCAGCATGGGTGGTAGTGGATAGAGCGGTTGGGTTCAGCTGGCTGATACCAACATCAGTAAATGCTACTGAGGTTTCTGCGATGGAATTACTCCGGCACCACATCTTTATGCCTCATGGAATCCCTACATTGATTGTTAGCGATACTGATCCTCGCTTTACTTCTCAGTTTTGGAAACAAACATGGAAGAAAAGAGGAATCAAACATATTATGGATACGCCTGGACACCACCAGAGCAATGGACAAGCAGAAAGGAAGATTCGAGAACTGAAAACAGTATTTAGGAATGTGGTTAATACTCGGCAATCCAATTGGGTTACCTACCTCCCTGAACTGACCGCTTCCTCCAATGGAGGTCATTCTGATACAATTGGAATGTCCCCATACAAAGCTGTGTATGGACGAGAATACCAGCTACTCAATACCTATAAAGCCAACGCTATAACAGTACCAGAGTCCGATGATTACTATAAGGGACACCAGGAAGTCAGAAATGTGGTATGCAATACATTACGGTTGGCTAGAGCAAGATCAAACAGAGTGGCAATTAAGAGGAGGAACTCAAACAGACCTGGCGAGATTGGGGAAAGGATTATCGTTTTTGGGTACCAGTTTGTGGCGGATTCCGGCTGATCTCAGAAACTGGAGCGATGGTAGCGAGGACCTTTTACAGTACTCGGATTTGACGAACACACCCAGAACTATAGGGTTAGCATGGATGCAAGGATGTACCGAAGGAAGAAAGTAGTTTTCCACTGTCCCGTAGTCAAACCTGACCACCTAAGCGACGATTTCCGGTTCCCAGGATGGGCATTCCCGAAGCCGGCACCGAATCTCATCAATGAACAACCGGAATGCGAAGTTCAATCAGTCATAGACTACGCAGAACGATATGGTAAAGGATACTTCTGAGTTAGTCGAAAAGGTTATCCCACAAGCCAGAATAGTTGAGAACCAGTGGAAGGATTGGAACTTGCGATGGATGTGATTCAGGCATGGTGGACAGATAACAGGCCAGGAGATGACTTTCCTACGGTATTTTCTGGGTTTGTTCCTATGTATGATTCTCCTACTCAAGATGGCTTTGAGAGCTATCAAGATGTACCCCCAGTTGATAAAGGTTTTTGGGATCTTTATTTGAATTCAGATTATGATAGCATGTATTCAGGATCTTCTTATTATATTTCGAAATAAGGGTTTTATTTTGTTTTCAGGATGTAACCGGTACTGGTTACTCATTTAGGATTTTCAGGTATCAGTTGATACTGTTTGTATTTTGAATTAGTTTTAGGAAATGAGGTGTGCCTCTAGCCTGATAGTATAGGGTTTGATACTTTATATGTTTTATGTTTGGCTTCGAGTATCGGTTTGATACTCTATATGTTTTATGTTTATTTTCGACTATCTGTTTGATACTCTATACGTTTTATCTTTGGTTTCGAGTATTGGTTGGATACTTTACATGTTTTATGTTTGGTTTCAAGTCTACCATTTAAGAGTCTCATATGTTAGGAGCACAAGCCTCCCTGTAGCCTGTGAAAGTTTGTTTAAGAACTGCTATTTTTCACATTAGAAGAGGTAGACCTCCGCAGACTGAGTTTACAATATACTTGATTGAACAGTTGCTCTCTTCAGTTTGCTTCGAAGATCTTTAGTTTGAGACCTACCAAACATCTCGGAGACTTCAGTAGTTGCGATACAGTAAGAAGTCTATTTCACAACCTCCGTCAAAGCCTCCGGACTTTATTTCGCTACTTACCACCCAGGTACAAAACCCTTCCTGTTAATCCCCTGCTTACCGCATCTCCCCAGAGGCGGTTACAGGTATATTGCCCTCCCTGGAGTGTTCAGTATCATTGTTTAGTTAGGAATAGTGTCCATATCCTTCATTGTTATCTCATTCCTGGCCGTGAGGTCCACAAGTGTTCTCATGCCTTTCTTATCTTTCTTTTCCTGAGCAAACATTGGAGCTGCAGATGAAACTGCTAGTTGTGTGATAATTCCTGCTTTCTCCTTTTCTCGCAGCCATATGTTCATATCTGTTGCCCGTCGTTTCAGTATTGATTAGGTAGATAATGAGCGCTGCTGTTTTCCTGATGGTCGATCTATCTTGTGATTGATCTTTCTTAGGAGCCGTAGGTTTTCTGGTATTTCCTTGGGAAACCCCTCCAAGTATTGGTCTATGACATCTGCAGTGCTAATTACTGCTACCCTGATCCTGCCACTTGTAGGTGTGCAAACAATTCGAACATTCTGCTTTGGAAACGGTATAGCTAACTTGCCACATTCGATTTCACCTTAGTGTTGTTCCAGAAAAAGCATTCCTATTAGTGCATCGTATTTTGCTAGCTTGCCACGCGACATCCTGGTTTCTAGCAGGCTCAGCCTTCCTGCTGATATGTTGAATGAACATTCTTTATGACCTTCAGATCGTGATCCTTTCATAGCTAGTTGTATTCTGATTTGAGTCTTCAAATCCTGACAAGGAATTTCATACGTAGTCACAAAGGTAGCGCTGATCAGGTTTGCTCCTATTGATCCAGTATCAAATGAGACTCTGGCTTCTTTGGCATTGATATGCATCGTTCCTTCCCGAGCATCATGAGGTTTGACATTTGTTGGTCTTGCGGCTATTGTGAAAATGTCTTCCTCTCCTTCCCCTACTTCCGCACCATTGATAAACACCTCTTCCACTAGTTGTTCCTGTTCTACTCTGCTGGAGGTGACTTCTTTCTTCACCTTGGCCTTGCTTTAGCATTTGCCCTCGTTATCTTTACTAGTACAGTCTTGTGCTAGATGTCCTTTACCTCCACAGGTATCGCAAGGACCCTTTTCTTTTCCTTCCTTAGCTTGGCTGTGTAGCTTGTTGTTTTCTTTCCGTTTGTCCTTCCTTCCTTCTTGTTCGGATGTGAATTCGCTTGCCGGTTTCGCCAACCTTTCCTTCCCACAAGCTCGCGTGCCTTTTAGGATAGCATCTATCCGTTCTTGATTTTGGATAACTTCCATAACTGTGTCCGTTTCAGCATACTCTAATTCCACTTCTTGTCGTAGCTTAGGGTGCATGCTCTCAAAGAACTGTACCAAGAAGGCATAATCACTTTGGGTATTTTCAGCTAGGCATGATCGGAAAGTCAGCAAATTGGTTGCTATTGTTGATCTTCTGTGTATCTTGCCAACATACACCTGTGTGATTGCATGGAATTTGCGGTAGGTATTGTCTTTCTGTTTCGTATATGGGAATCTTTCTCGTAGATATCACATATCGTCTTCTCCGCTCCCGTCTTCCCTGAAATGCTCAGCTGCTGGGAAAGCTGCTTCTTGAGCACGTCTTTCAATATAGAGGATCCTCTAGTTTCCTCCTCTTGCCTCCCTTGTTCATAATCCATTTACTGGTAGACATCACTGTACTGAGTTATACCATATATCGAATACTTCAGGTTTGAGGTCGTCTCTTTCACCTGTAAACTTACTTAGGTGGAGGTACGTTAATGCTGAGTTTAGCCATAACAACTGGGGTGGGTTTAGGAGTTGGTGGGCTCGGAACCCCTGGTCCAGGTGCTTCTAGTCCTGCTTGACCGGCTTCGGAAGCCATATAGTCTGATCCTGGGTTGCTCTCAGAGCTAGCGGGATCGTTGCTCAGTACTGCTGGAAATACCTGTATACCTGTAGGCATTCTTGGAGATTCAGAATCCCGTCCAGGAGTAGTGGCTGGTGGTTCTTGTGGTTGTTATGATGATTCTCCGGCTAATTGTTGAGCAGTATGTTAGGCTAATTGTGGAGCAGCTGCATCGCTTACCGCTTGCTCTTTTGCTGAGGTCTTTGCAAACTGTCCTTTAGAATTCCGGGTGCACCATTTAAAACCTTTCTCCGGGGCGTTGACCTTGCTTGGTCCTGGAAAGCCTTCCATTGGATAACTTGTTGAAGTCAAAAAATTGTAACAGCCTTCGCGTGGGATGTGGCAATCGCGGGGTAAATAGGCTTTGTACTGTACCAAGGTGTTAACTAGGGAATCGAACTCCATAGGCTTTAGCTGAGGTTGTTGAATACACCTCTTACTATATATAGCAATTACTGAAGTCTCGGCGATGTTTGGTAGGTCTCAGACTGAAGATTTATGAAGTGAACTGAAGAAAGTAACTGTTCAATCAAGTATTTTGAAAAAACTCTGCCCGTCGAAGTCTGTCTCTTCTAATCGTGAAGAATAGCAGTTCTTAAATAGACTTTGTTAGGTTACTAGGATCGTTATTCGCATGCTATCTAAGACGTCAAAACGGTAGCCTTAAAACCAAAAGTAAACCATAAAGATTATCAAACCAATACTCTAAACCAAACATAAAACGTATAGAGTATCACACCGATACTCGAAACCAAACCTAAAACATATAAAGTATCAAACCGATACTCAAAGACAAACATAAAACATACAGAGTTTCAAACCCTATACTAGCAGGCTAGAGGCACACCTCGTTTCCTGAAACAAAATCAAAACTCAAACATTATCAACTGATACCTGAAAATCCTGAACCAGTAACTGGCACCGGTTACAGTCCCCCAAACTCTGCAAGCAATTGCGAATCTATTCCCAGCGGTATCCTAGGTACCTTTTGCCTTGATCGGATATTTGTAGTACATGTTACACGAGCAATTAAGATATTCTTCGAAGATTGCGGGATCTGTGGCGAGTAATTGCTGCTTATGCACGGTCTTTACAACCTTGGATCTAATATCAGGATGCCCTATAATGAACCGATCAACCCAAAGCTTTCCAATTTCTCATGTTTTCCACATTACTTTCTGCAACTGGTACACAAAATCTAAAACATGTCTCTAGTGGGGAGGTATTCCTCTATCATCACAATATTTAATCCTGTCCGTAATGACACTCTCCACTGCCTTGAAAAGTAGTTGCTGCCTCTCATGAGCCTCGGGCACAGGTGTAGTCTTGTGTCGAAGGCAGTTTTGCAAAGTTGTGTTGGCAAGACTAAAGAGTGTCGCCACTTTGCATGCAGAGAGCTGAGGATGGTCACCTCTGTACTGTAATGCAGCTTGAATGATGCTATCCTCAGTGGCCTTCTTGGGAGCCAGGAAAGATTCAATCTGGATAGCTTGTTATTGAAATTTCATATGCTGTAGGAGCATTGTTTCGGGATTACAATCTTGGAGCGAAATACATAAGATAGAACTGAATAGCCTGCCTTAAATACTTTCTGCCCGGACCGGATATTTTTCCTACATCACCTCGTGACCTATAGCCTAATCACTGGGTATTAATACTTGCAGCCTTCGCAACCTGGAACTCCAATAACAAGCATTTGTACCAGAGTGATAATTCATGATTACATGATGCCGAAGATTTATCTTTAGATATTTTCACATTATATTTTACAGTTACAAGGTCTAGGTCTATAGCCTCTATTACATGAAATATTAGGCCCTTGGAGGAAAGAGTGGGTGGGTAGTTGCGACTTTTGATGCTTTTACATGTAGGCCGAAACTGACCCATTACTAGGGGGTGACCCATAACTAGGTATAATACGTTAATGCATGTTCGCGATGGTGAGTTGTTTCCGTCCTCTGTTTCTACCCGTCCACCCACAACCCATCTTCACTCCTACAGACTGTCATGGAAACTGACGATAACGTTTACCTGTGGTAGTGTTAGTTTGCAGTTCCGGCGCTGGTATACGTGACCCCTGTTTCAGAGGACAAAAATGTTTGGTCACCTGTACTGGGTTGATGGGGTTAATATTTGTTTCCTCGTTTCTTACGCCCGGGGGGAAATTCACTGGAAGTGGGTTCTCTGGTTCGCGGCCTTCTGTCGCTGGCTACACTAACGGCGGGATCTCTGGTAGGGAGGGGCAGAAGAAGGACGAAGGGTGTGAGGGTCACGAGGGCGGGGGATGTGCATTGAGCCAGTGGGAGCCCCGAAGCATGTATGATAGACCAAGCAGCCTTTAGACTCAGTGCGATTCTGTACTATACACCCCCGTCCCCCGTGACCCTGCGCGCTATTCATTCCTCAGTTCCATTCTTTCCTCATGCCACTAAACGACCATATATCTCTGGCAATGTGGACCTGCATGCTCCTCACCAGAACGCAGTCGTGGGTGATACTGTGGACCAAAAAGCCCAGCATCTGTTAGCCTACAATGACTGCCCCATCTGATGGCAGACGGCCAATCTGGTCCTCCGTTTATGCATCAGTGGGATGTCCGGTGACGGATGATGAGCGATACAAAACACAGAGCTGAGATCATCAAACTAAATCACAGTGCAGGTACAGGACACTTCGACACTACGAGTAGGGGACCAAAAGTGGAAAGCACCCGTAGTGGATTTAGTAGCTGTCGCACTCGGTGTGATTCTGTGGCATACCCCCCCCCCCCCCACCCTACACGCCATTCATTCCCCGGTTCCATTTTGTTCCTTATTAGCCTGATACAGGCTTTTCTGGCCTTGAACTGCTGCCATCGCGGGCTACAGCATCCCCGTTCGATGACCCAGCCCGGCAGGACATGACATTGAGGAAACCACCAAGGATGCCCATAGTTCTAACGACGAATATGCCCTCGTTGATAGAGACATGGGTGGGGACAACGGTGACAGCAAATTCTCTTCCCGTCACGGACGTAGTGGAAGTGTGACCAGTTACGATGCTCACCACGGTAACCCTATTTCTTGGGGCGGTGGAGGAAGCGCGTATAATCGAATTGGAGGACACGGACCAGTGGCATGGGCGAGAATAGAAGAACCCCCTCGGGGTTAAGCATGCCCATCGCTCCAGATGAGGATTATAACTACAGGGGGGCGACAGTGAACTAGGATGTTTTCTGCGTTTTCCTTTTGTCTTCCGGTATCATTTTCCATTTTCCCACTTCATCTCTTGTCCAGGTTTTCCTTTTGACCCTGGTGCGGATGGGATGGGTTTTCGCCTTTTGTGTTTTATATATCCTTGGGCATAGAACAATGAAAAATGGCTTTTCAACTTGTATAATATTGAGTACAAACGGGTGATTTCTTGCATTGGGTTGGCGGCCGATCTGAACAGGGGATTTGATCCGATGAAGGAACTTGGGAGGAGTAGGAGGAAGCTATTGATATATAGCTATTAGCTTCCTAATTGGGGCTTTGTGCGGCCATTCCATATCATTGGCTTTGTACAGACATGCCATATCACGAATCACTGACGCCTACACCAACCTCCATGCCCCAACTACCGTGGTATCCCGACCCATGTATATTTCGTTCTGGCAGATACCGGTGGCTCAGATGTCACGATCGTCACCGCGCATCTCGTACTCCTCATAATAGCTGTGTCCGATCTCGTCCTCGTCGTCCACCACTATGAGGCGTGGCGACCCTTATAGGGGATGTGTGAATGACCTCCAGCAGGCGAGCGCTTGCCACCACTATAGGATATAGTCAACAACGATACAGGTTATGATGAACTGAAGGGAAAGACCTTGACCTAGTTGGAATTCAGATGACTGATGCGGGCCGCTGCCATAGTCCAGTAGAGGTGGAAGGCTCCGATCGCGTGCCGCCGTGGGAATACGAAAGCGGATGGAGACACCTGATAGAGAATGGATATGTGTTCGTGATAGTTGGAAGGATCGAGGAATGGCCTCGATGCGCTTCACATCTCCTTGCTTTGCCATTAGACAGCTAGGCCTTAGGAAAGGGGACCCGTACTACTCACCGAAGGTCATACTGTGCGATTTCGTTACTTGAGCCGTCACTGTTTAAAACAATCGAAGCATCCGGCGGACGGATGCTAGGAGGGTCGGAAGGAGGCCGGGAGGGCCAGATGTGTGGAGGCAGTGAATAGTGGCAGACATGTCTGACCTTTGTTAGCAAGGGAGTACGCACGGGACAGGGAGACATGAGTGGAGGAAAATGGATGTGCGGGATGATCAATGGAAGGAAAGGGGGCTGGTCGCTAATTTCTCTAGGCGGAAGACGAGGACATGGATGCCACGGGCTAGATCCTTCTCCTGGTTCATGGCCGGTTTTTCATGGCATTGTTTCGTTAGTTTTCGCTCTCGATTCAGTCTTAAGTGGCCCTTGTAGCGTCCACCGCATTCCTTGATTTTTCTGCTCACGCACGCTTCCACTGCTACAGAGTCTTTCACGGCTTCTCCGCCGAGGACTCGCATCAGGTTTGATTTCTTGATCTTTGGCGGTGGTGGGGGTTCCAGGTCGAGGCAGACTCTTCTTTTAGGGCGTCGGCAAGGCGTTGGACCTTCTCCTGCTGATCTTTAGTCAGAGGGAATGGTTTAATTGGCGGTGCAAGTTGGTCTTGTGACGGGGCAAGGAGGACCAGATTTTGGACGTAGTGGGTTACTATTGTGTCAGCAGCAGATATTTGAGGGAATTCTGGGGGTATCTCCTCGCATGAGGAGGTAGTCGTGAGGCTTGGGCCCCACCACTCAATTTTGGGGGGTGGCTCGCGCTGTGACTGAGAATTTGCAAGCTTGTATACCGGTACATGAGGGTCGAGGAAAACCTACAGCAAATGGCTTATCTACATGCATGTCCTCATCAATCCCTCCCATCCTGGCCGCCTTCTCAATTTATTTCCCCTTCTAATTGAACACCAAAACCTTGCAAATCCCCTGGGGTGTAACAACCTTCGGTGCAAAATTCGAATCAAAGTACGGGTTCTTACTATGGTTCGTCATGCCTGCTCGTGGACCCTGAATCTCTAGCTGCTTCTCTCCACACTTCCCCTTTGCTTAACAATTCGCCACCGTAGTTGCAAACTTGAGCAGGACCCCTCTTTCCATACCTGACCGATCCTGCATCCCCACTATCGCCCACTAGTTCGGGATGAAGTCCGACATCCAGTCCACTACGCGGCTGTGATGCCTCCTCCCTTTCTGGCCCTTCCCTCCTGCACTAGCCGAGTGGTGGCCTAGGTGGCCCCCGTGCCGCAGGTCCGGAGGGTCAAGATAGACTTCTAGATACACAGGCCCTCGTTGCGGCGATCCTGTCGGCGGCGGATTATGTGCCGGGAGGTGGTGGCCCTGGCGCGAGCATCGGGGATGTGGAGCATAAAGCAGACATTTTAGCATTGTTGTTTAGCTTTACGGCAGTGGTGGTTGCACAGGTGCGGGTTTGTGCTACCATCCTTTGAACGGATTCTTGGGCAACCCCTGCTTTGGCTTTTCTGATGAGGTTAATTGGCACTCTTCTGGGGGCTGCTTAGAGGGGAATATTGATGCCGTGAACTGTCTGCGTAGCTTGTAGTCTTGGGAAATTTGAGATGATGATCGGGGTTGGTGGTTGGTTTCGGGGGGTTGACAGGATTTATGTGCAACTTGGACGATAGAATTTGTTGATGGTTGGAGGGCTGCAGAGGTGGAATCACGTTTGTTTTAGTGAGGGGCCAAGAAGCAGAAGGTTAAATGGGTGCCAGTTTTCGACATTCTGTTGGCAGTTTCCAGGCCCTTCACAATCACATACCATCTCCAGGCTACACCATTAGTGGGGCCACCCTACCACTAATCCTTCACCCCCTTTGGCTTTTCTTTCCCGTTCACCTTTCTAATAATAATCCCAATTGATCTTCTCTTCTATGACAGTAGTAACCCAGCGGGTGATAGGATATGATGAGATTAGTCTGCAATGTTGCAAACTTTGCATCTGCTGAGAGGCTAAGTATTAGTAATCAATCCCCCCAGTTTAAGTAGAGCGGTATCATATTCTCCGCAAATCTTCTCCACCCCACCATCCTAGCAGACCCATCGCGAATAAGGTTTCTTTTTTTTATCAAATCGCATACACCGACAATCGTCCCAGCGGCTCCTAGACCTACAATTGACAGGCATTTAGCGGTCGGATATACCGGTTTGTGACCTCACCAGTGTTTAAATATTTTTTGCTGGTAAGCCACTTTGATGTGTTCCAAAACTTGATGCTGGTTCCTTGTACCACATTAACGCCTGCATCGGTCGGGTCCCACCCTGAGGTCCTCGTACTTGCATAAGAGCAACAGACTGGGAAAAATCTTGGTTTGTTTACCGAGGTTCTCCCTGAATCAAAGCCCGAACCACGTAGGTCCCTTTAATATCATACTTGTACATCTATTTCTGTCAATTACCAACCTACTAAATTCATAAAAAGCGAATAGCAGCGATGTTCAGGCTCCCAGTTCTTTCCAAGTTCATACCAAAGCCCCTTAATGCCCATCACAGGTACCTACAGGGTCGCCCGCCGGCAGCTAGAAAAATTCCCCGCGCTAAAAAAATTCACCCATCTAGACCGGTGAGCTTGAACCCTTAATAGACTGTAAACAATTCTGACGGTGATAATGTTTTTTCCAGAGTCAGCTGCCAGTGGACCCCGGGCGCAGGACCTCCTACTTGAATTTGTCTCATCAACAGGCAGAGAAACCATTGGGTTTTCCTTCTCAAAACTTTCGACAAGGATGCTGTCACAACTATGAAGATATTAGCCACTGTCGACCGAGAAGCCAAAATCCAAGGGCTCACGGGAGAAGAAGTTAAAAAAGCAGAAGAGGAAGTGTACAGATGGATTGCACAGTATTTGAAAGGAGAGGGCTATCCAAGCGACACGAATAAGGACTATAAAGAGGCTAACATTAACAACCTGGTGTCTACAGTACTCATCCCGGTAATTGCTAGGTTTAATAAGGAAACTGGGCTAAATCTACGCTTCTGGAGGGCAAAAACAATTATAGCCAAGGACGGAGAAATGCGGGGAGACCAAGAGTTTGTGATAATCAATCTTGTCAATGTTGGCAACCAGAAATTTGTGTTTGTAGGCGAGGCAGAAAAATCATCCCTAAGGAAAACGAAAAAAGAATGTCTTCTTGCGATGAAGGACATGGGGTAATTGAATGGGGGGGGGGTGGTTTATGGCTTCATGATGACTAGTGAGGAATGGGAGATGCTACGATTCGATGGCACTGTGTTTTCACAAACTGATAGTTTTTTTGTATTATTCCATGGGATGGCGGAGGAGAAGAAAAGCTGGGTGTGGGAATGGTTAGTTGTCGTGGACTGCATCCCCGCCTCCTTGGGAAGCGGAGGATTTGTTGTTAAATAATTGAATCCTTGGCTTCTCAAGGTGGCTGGACCATACGAGGGTAACATTTCCCTTGTTTATAAATTATGAAAACACTCTCCTACATTTGTGGGACCATGTCACCAATTTTCTCGCTACTATCACCTAATCTGACTGTGTAGTAGGACGAGAGTCTGTAGTAAAGAGAGGGTAACTAGCCTGTTGGGTTGCTCACAGGAGTGGATGGAATAGGCGCTCATTGTGGAGTTTTGTTTTTGTGAGATGGGTATGAGAGGTTGGTTAGGGATGTTACCGGGAGGATTGAAGGGTGGGTGGGGGACGAGAGTACTAGGGGGTGACTGAGGGGGGGAGGGGTAGGTAATGTGGAAAGTGGTTTTGCCGGTGGTTGTTGGGGGGGGCATGGTTAAAGGAAGGGTGGAATTGTGTGCGTGAGGGGTGTTGGAGGTGAGGATGAAAGGAGGGAGTGATGGCACTGTGAAACCTTTGATGTTATCCCTGTTTTGTACTAACTGCTGGAAATTTCGATACATTCACAATGACTTCTGCAATGGGTGTTGGAGTATTGAATATACACAAGACTACTTTTTCACCACTAGCAATTATTGACTACCTCACCAGACCTAATTTTTGGCTAAATCCCATATCTCTCCCTTCCAAGACCTCCATAACACCCGCTCAGCTAGTATCATTACAATTAAAGTCTTAGGTAATTTATGAGTACCGTGTGTGGTAAGTGCGTTGGGGAGTGTGAAACTACTAAGTAAAGGAAGCGCTTGCAGGAGATATACCTCTCGGTGCGGAGAGGACATCGCCCCAGCCCTCTTGTTGATGCCACTACGAACTCTCGCTTGTATCAAAAACACAGCATACATTCGATGTAGTCAGGAAGGGTGAGGGTTTTATTTCTGAGATCTGGGTTCCGCCATGATGGGATATAGCGGAACCACTGGTAGTGTCGAAGTATTATGAATTATCTATAAGAGCAAGCGATGGAAACCACAGGGAGGTGCCGAAGGAAATATTTGGCCAGGGTAAAATGCTTGCGAATTTAGATAGGCTTGTGCAAGTTCACTATCATACAATAATAGCAATTTGAAGGTAATGGCCGGTATACATTACTATCGGCAAAAGGCAAAACAGACGCTGGCTTAACAAATGACAGGAAAGAAAGACATGAGGCGCAAGGATATGGGACAAATTCTGAGAACAACGACGGGGGGGCAAATGTAGAAGAGAGGAATCAAAAAAGAGCTACATAAATCGTGAGCCGCCAGCTGGAACCGGTGAAGAACACCGTTACAAGAAAGTCTATTTGTGATACATTTATTTAAATGGAAAGAGGTGTCGTCCACACCGAAGCCTTGCTCGGAAATTATTCATGGAATGACGATAGGTATGGTAAGAAGGAAGGAACGATGTAAACGAGAATTTCTAAAAGACAAACGGAAGAGGCAATGATAGCAGCCGACAGCAGGCGAGAGGGTTGGTCGGGTGTTGGAGGTGGTGTCGGTTTTGCTTGGTGTGTGCGGGAACTTCGGGGCCACATGGAAGGGGATCGAGGCGGGGTGGACGGTTCGGCTGACGGGATGACATTATCTGTAGACTTGGAAATAGAGTAATGGATGTTAGGTATCCCGGCATGCTCACCGGGGTCTGCTGATGGGAGGTCTGTGATGTTAGCGTTAGGATCGTCAGCCCTGAATTGGATCTCCGCCAAGGACTCACCCTCATGGCAGACGGAGAGTTGAGGTGGTGCTTGGCCACCAGGATCAGTTGTCTCGGAACTGATATGGTCCCGTTCCTGTAGGATTCTCACAACTTCCTCACCGCCTCTGGAGAGTTCCCAGCATAGGGGTGTTTGGCTCGGGCTGTCTGGGGTGGCGGTGTGAATATTTTTCCTTTCCTAAAGCAACTGTCCTATCCTGACATGCCCAGACCCAGCGGCCCACGAGAGTGGTGTAAGGCCATATTTGGTGTCAGTCGTATCGGGATTGACATGATCTCCGTGCAAAAGGCTCCACACTACCCCTCACGCCCCCTCCAAGCTGAAAACGAGAGTGGCGTCTGGCGATATTGGATGTCCGCCTGCTCGGGGTTGACATCCCTTCGTGCTAAAAGAATTTTCACAACCCCATCATGCCTGTTCCCAGCGGCCCACGAGAGTGCTGTGAGGCAGTATTCGGTGTCTGATTGGTCGGGATCAACATCCACTCTGCCCCAAAGAGTCTATCCTACCCCCTCACACCCATACTCGATGGCCCACAAGAGTGGCGCTCGCCCACCTTCGGCGTCTCCCTGGTTGGGATTGACATCTGCTAGGTCCAAAAAGCTTTTTTCCTACCCCCTCTTGGCCTCTGACTACTCCTCGTCTAAGTGCCCTACTCCCGATAATCGCAGTTGCATGAATATCCTATACCTCCACCTCCATTACAGCACCCATATTCTAGTCAATGCAGCACCGTGAAGTCCTGTAAATCCCGCAGCTCTTCTCTCCCATTTATGATAAGGCCCCCAGCCGCCATCATGGTAATAGAGTAATAAAATCAGTTGACCAGATGTCTACTCACAAAATCAATTGAGAAGCCTGAGCGCAAGTGTTTTCTCATTTTCCGTCATCCGCTTTCTTGTATGGTTTCTCTAGTAGGACGAAGCCTGTTCTAGAAAGGGCATTGCTGAGGGGCCCTGGAGAAGAGTTGGCGAAAGATCCCAGACACTTCTAAAATGGAGGCATGTCAAGCGAACCTCTGCAATTGTTGGGTGCAGACTGTAAAATAGGGTTGAATCGCTAGCGAGACGCTCTTGCAGGATATAATGTATTGTTAATCACCGGCGCTTACCCCGGAGCTGGTCGCTGGAGTTTGTTCCGTGATTACTTCCTGTATCTAGGAGGTGTGTTTTATCGGTGAGGGATGTTATTATAGGGGATATGATAGGAGGAATAGCGGTTTTGGCAAGGCGGCGAGATGTGCGCCTAATAGTGGCAAAGGAGGGATCGGAGAGGTTAGAGCCAAGCAGCGGTGAAGGTACCGGAGAGAATGCCGAAGAATACCGGAGAAGGCAGCGTGGCATCTGTGAGGGCAGTCCGCAAAGTACTCCGCAGAAGGGAGTGAGTGGAGATACTGGTGCCGGAAAGTAGAGCAGGTGTGGTGCGTTATTGTCGATATAGATGCTAATGTGTTAAGATTTGTGGGAGAGTTGTATTTGTTCATTTTTTGTACTTAAGGGCCCTGGCGACCCCCCCCCATCGGTAGAGAAGGGAGTCGCCAGTTCGATATATCTCAAGTCGAGTTCTTGTTCCTATCCCGTTCCGCTCGTAAAGAAAGATTCCCTCATAGACAATCAGATTCCATCCCACATTTTTTTTATAATGCACCAGTCAGACCGTAGATGAAGACACCTCGACTGCAAAAAGGCCCTGAGAAGTTAATAAGAGTGCCCGTGATATAGGAACATTTTCTAGATTGAGATCTGCAGATCGTACCTCCACCCCCAATGCATGGCCCAGCTCCACGGCGCGTAACGGCCATTGCGAATGCAGGACCCACATCAGGACCTTTAGCCCGAGTACTGATTTATCCTCCACCACTAGAGTCTCTCTAGTCTACAGGTTCTCTGGTTTCCAAGAGCAAATCCCCAACACCGTCGAATCGGTCGCTCTAGTGGAGAGAGCCAGCTCCCAATCCGTGCATCCTCGTCGGAGTTATAGACGTAGTTGTTGATGTTGCAGTACGCATTACCGTCCCCCATGATGACAGGTTGCATGTTTTCCGTCTGGGCCGTGGCGTCCTGTTTGGAGTCTCAGTCGGAAGTAGAAACTATGTAGGAATTTATGTGGGTAATGGGGGTGTGTAGACATTCTTTGGGGGGGGCTGGGGAGAGCGGGGCGAACTAACAGGTTCAAGGATTACAGTTGTGTAATGACTTTGTGATGATGGCGGCTTAACAGCATTGTTCGTGTGACATATCTGATATTCATATCCAATGATCTGCAGAGAATATATGACTAATTTCAGGCATGTCCTACGACCACTGATCTTGAGTCCCTACCGTCATGAGTGCTATACTTGGAGGTGGCTGTTGGCTGAGAATGGTGGTTAATATACTCACACAACTCTCTGTCATCCGTTATAGGTTAGCGCGAAGGCTTGGTATGCGCTACACGTAGGACTGGGGTGGAACAGCCGCGAAGAATCGAGAAGCGGTAAAAGAAGTAATTTGTGGAACAGAAGTAATTTGTGGAACTCTTGATCAACCCATCTTCTAACCTGATATTGACCAGCAAGGCAACAGTAGCAGCGAGATGAAAAGGAGGTAGAATTCGAATTGAACGGAGGGATGGCATATTGTAAATACTCTCATAATATCATATGCTCAAGTTTTCTTTTTACCCGTTGTCATCATGTCTTACTCAGATATTCTCTACAGTATTTTTCAGCATGGTGCTAGGTATGATAGATTGTCTCCCATGTTTTTTGCTGTTTCCTGTTTAAAAGAATTCTGTTGTCGCTAACTAAATGTACTGTAGCTAGACATCGAGTCTTTCTTTTTTTTAGGACCTAGCTTGAGCCAAACTGCACTGTATATCTTAGGAGGCCTTAGGGCTCTCTCGTTCGTCAATTTATTTTGTAATAAACTCCATCAAATGCTACTAGATTAAAAGAACTCTACAGCTGGTATGTTTTGGCTTGTCTTGCCTTGCTAAGAGAACCTCTTGTACCGTTGGTACCGAGTAGGTTGACGTTCCTTGGCGGGAAGTTGCAATAGTTCAGAAAGGTATTCTCGAATACTATCTAGCCCGCGGTACTTCATATAGTAGCAGCGGTTTATCCCTTGATTCTCGTTTGGTAGAATGGTGGAGTCGAACACTGAAGAGGAGAGAAGTGCCGATGGAAGGAGATTTCAGGATGTATCGTTGTGGTCTTTCTGGGTGAAGCAGAACGGACCAGAGCAAACGAAACCAGAAACCCCAAAGGGAAATCCTATTCACGACCCTTTCTTCCTGTTCATTCCTTCCGTCTTCCTAGTCACATCTCCAACACCGGGTTCAACAGCTCTTTAAATACACCACTTCTACCCTAAATGCCAGTTAGAAATCATGACGCAGAATCAACACGACTTGTTGGTTAATGTCTGCGTTGCCCACCGCGGCCCGTTCACGTGTCAGACGGTATCGGTCTGGCGCCTGAAGCGTGAAGCTGTGGAAGGGAGCAGTGAAAACCCCCACTTCAGTCTCTTTTTCTTCTTCAAATGTTTGCCGGGGGGGGGGGGCGACTTACCATGTTGTTTCGGGGCCCGCAGCGGGAATAACCACCTAGTAACCTAAGATCACTCGAAAACTTCAAAAGCCTATTCTACGCCACGCGGTCCAGGGCCCTCCCTACAGAACACCAGTGCTGTCTTCTTCTAGTGGTGGGGACTTGAAGTCGAGCAAAAACAAGTGCAATAAGAATTTTGGTAAATTTCCGACGGCAACGGCACATTGGATCATCGTACTCGCTTACTAGGCCGGATGGGACCGAAAGAGAGGGGTTGAAATTGTTTGTGGTTGGGGGCTTTGCTTGCTCGCCTTGGTTGATCCATAGGTGGTAATCAATCGCACAGTAAGGAGGATTACAGTGATGGGTTATAATTTAGTGGCAATAGGACTAAGTTTGACCACCAGATGTCACACAATTTCTATAGGAACCTTGGCATTATTGCCACGCTAAATTATAACCCATAACGTCAATTTCCCTTATGGTGCGGTGCGATCGTTTACCCCCTATGATACATTGAACCCTTTACCGTCAATAGGGGAGTAATGACTTCGGTTTTATCTACCATTCTGCTAGTTGCCCCAAGGTGTACAAGTGTGCCGATAGATATATGTGTCACATGAAGGCTGATGAGAAAGATTTGGCGATTCTTATTGTCGCGGTATCCCCTAGAAAAGGCACGTGACCGATATACTCTTCAGCCCTATTTGTCTTGTTTCGTTTGCACACGGTGTCTTGACCATTCAGTACCAGCGAGACTGTAGGATCGAAGGACATTGGACAAGGTTGGGATGCGATTCCATTTTTGGCCCTTTGGGCCTTTAATTTGCGTGGAATGCTTCTCGCATGCCTGGGATGTGTTTACTTTATGTCGACAAGTACCTAAAACGAGGAGACGTAATTAACAGAAAAAACAAGAAAGATCCTACTGTCGGTGAATTCGAGTTCGTTTGAAATTAGAATAGGCGTCATGGGCCCTGGGTGGTCTCTGTCATTTCCTGAGTGCACTGGGAAATTTATCCTATTTTTGGTTCGCGTAGTGGTGCCGGAATGGAAGAGAGAAATTGGCCATCTTTGGTGTAAAATCGCTTTTGCTCATTCACTTTCTCTATAGCACCCGTAACAAAATGAGAAGAAAAAAATCAGACACCGACCCCCGCCCGCTGTTTAGCAGCATCTTTTTGCACAAGGTACCTTCTGTTACTTTATCTAGGTCTGGGAAACGGAGTGAATTCGGAATACTACCATTAGGAGACTCGGACCTAATTATTTTTTCTTGGGAATTCGTGGATGGTTGCGCTTCCTGGGGGGTTCGATCTTGCCAAGACCGCCATACATGAGATTAAGCGGATGCAACTGGATTTTCATCCCAAGTCACGTTTGTTTCCAGGGGTTGGGCTAAAAGGAGGTCATAATCCGATTGGCCACTACCCATATACTGTATCATATGCTGTTTCTGCGATACTAACTTAATGAATTTGATCGAACATGCACAGCCCCTTCTGGGCTTGTGAATCTTGGGGCCGAGGCGCAGTGTGACATATCTTGAAAGTGTTCCAAACCCAACAGATAATTTCGTATCTGCGGGATCAATGTAACCTTTAGTCTCACGATCGGTAGTGTTCCGGCCAAGCGGAGGGATATGCGGCCCATGGGAAAGTGCATCATAAAACTTGCTTGCAGAAACCTGTGACAATGGATACCATCCAGATTACTGTGAACAGACGAATGAAAATAATAACTCACCGAACACTATTTAGGTTGCATTATCAGAAACTATTATTGTTAATCACCGGTGCATATCGATGATCTGGCTACAGTGTTTGTGCCAAGGTGTTCGTTGGGCGAGACGTGTCTGGTCGTTTGGGAATAGTGACAATTCTGGCAACGTGGCACAGTCACCAGGAAGGGAAAAAAAGGAGGAATGTGCGCAGCCAAGTGACAACGGAGAAAGTGAGAACAGAGCACTATGTATTGGTGGTGTGATTGCGGTAGCAGAGGTTGTGAGGTTTTGGAAAGGACAGCGTGGAAGTTATGTAAAGCGGTAGACATGATGTGATAGTATCAGAACTGACACAGAGAGTGAGTACGGTTCTTTGTACTTAAGGGCAGCCATAGCCCGAGATGTTTGAGAAGAGTGCGAGCAGCAATCCAGGATCAGATTGTACGCCAATTATTGCATCAGGTTATGAGCCTGGGGAGCGCAGTGGAACTGATCAAGTGGGAACCACCAGAATGGTAATTCGATTACGCGAAAAACAGTGGGTGTGGAATTCGGGACAACTATGTCCGCAGTGACTAGTGGTAGTATTGCCAAGCAGGCCACTAGTGGTATGCCGACAACTTCTCTCACTCAGTCCATAGAAAGGTTGGATGGATCGATGGCGGTGGGCCAGAGCAACCGTAATGCATGGCGTTTCAGCATTGTTAGAATTCTGAAGGAAAAGGATTTGTTAGCCGCCATAGAGGAAGAAGGGGTAAGTTGTAAGAATGATGATCAGCCGTTGACCATCCTCACACTTAATATCAAATATACACAAATACCGCACATTCAGAACACGACAACCGTAAAGGAAGCATGGATGTCATTGCAGGAAGTACATGAGGAAATCGTTAGCAGTGGACGCATGGTTCTGCTACAGCAGTTGTGGGCCTTAAGGTTGGCTGTAGGCGCAGGTATGGCTAAACATCTGAACCAGTTCAGATCCTTGGTTAACCAACGGCGGAATTTGTCAGACGATAGGAATGGGATTGATGATAGTGAGCTGGTAGCTATCCAACACTAAGCTTACCACTATCCTATATGTCATTGGTAATGGCTATCCAGTCATGCGCGGATGTAGTCACTTTTGACTTTATGACTGGAAGGCTCCTGCAAGAATCAGCACCCCGATATGCAGGGTGGGTAAAACAAGGAGTATCTGACAATATGACCATTTCACGCACCCTATTTGCAGCAAACCACTCAGGTAGGGAACAGCATCTGAGCAAGTCTCACGGAGGGTTTACCGGAAACCGTCATGGAAGTGGAGGATTACATGCTCCAGGGAGAGGTATTCCGAGTAGTTGGACTTTTGGTGGAATTTGTCTTGTTCCAGGGAATAAGGGAGGTGAGGCTCAATCTGGACAGGGACAGCAGAAAGGAAAATGCTTCTATTGCGGAAAATATTGCCATTGGAAAAGAGACTGCTATAAGCGCAAGTCAGAAGAGAATTCAAGTAGAGACGGTGGATGTACCTTCCTAGTAAGAACGCTCACTAAGATGACTAGAATAGACTGTGTGATTGATTCTGGAGCCAGCCAACATCTTCACGGAGAGCGCGATCAGTATGTAAGCTATGAAGAGCTTGAAAACGCGCGCTCAATTACTATCACAGGAGGAAAAATCATTGCGGCATGCGGGATTGGAAATGTAGGGGTGCCGACCGAGAATGGAGTGATGCCCTTGACTAAGGTCTGGCACACACCCAACTTGCATGGGTTCCGGATGTCGCTTTCCCCCATTTTTGACGCAGGTTATGCGGTTGACTTCGCAAAGTACGCATGCTTTATTACTAAAGGCCAGCGGAGAACACAGTTGGGATCTCGGAGTGGGAGCTTGTATCACCTCACAGAGGAAGCTCAAACCCTGGATGGCGGTCCAGTTGTCGTAGTCAAGCTAATTCTTTCTAGCAACTATGCGTACAGTACGATACGAGAGGTCTGGCATCGACGCATGTGTCATCGCACGCGTGATGATAATCCTTTGCGATTCATACCCAAACATGTCTAGGATATAAAATTAGAAGAAAAGCAAATTGACCACTGAAAGTCTCAGATTTGTGGAACCTGTGCCTGGGGATGGTAGCATAAGGAGGCAGCAACAAGGTCGAGAGATGAGTCTGAGGAAATTCTAACCATTGTCCATTCAGACATATGCGGTCTGCTGTAAGCCAACAGTTTGGATGGGGAACAGTACATGATCACATTTACCGATCAAACGAGTGGCTGTGTCAGTGTCATGCTTTTGCATACCCAGGATGGAGCGCTTGTAGCTTTCGAGAAGTACAGAAAGCGAGGGGAGAAAGAAAGCGGGCAGGAAATCAAAGTCCTGCGAACGGATGGGGGTGGAGAGTAGGTTAACATCCGCTTCAAGAAGTACTTGGAAGATGCTAGGATTCAGCATATCGTTAGTCCACCCAATAGTCCTAGACAGGATGTCCTTCCAGAGCGCTTGAATCGGACTCTAATAGAAGATGCATGCCCCATGTTAGTTGATTGTAAGGTCATGAAAACGTTTGGGAGCCCCGGCTGTACTTAAAGCTGCCCATGTACTCAATCATTTACCCACAAGAAGTCATGGAAATCGCTCTCCCGTGCAACACTGGATGGGCCTGCAGCCAAGTGTCGGTCACCAGCCAGTTTTCAGTTCTTTGATGCGGGTACATGTACCCAAAGAAAGAAGACGAAAGCTGGATGCTAAGTCAAGAAAGTGTATATTGATTTGATATGAGGAAAATAGTGGGTCCAATGTATACCTGATCTGGGACTGAGAAAGAAAGTGTATTGTCCGCTCCCACAAGGTAATCATTGATGAGTCCAGACTATTAGAAAAAGGTATTGATCTTCAAGAAGTGGTAGCGGAGTGGAAATTGGTGCCCGCGATGGCTGAAGGATCGCTGGATCTGGGCACAGATGGAGACTTTATGCAGATGGAAAAGACCCTGCCAGTGCGCAATATGGAAACCGCTGCACGTGCCATTGGAACTCGTATTATGGCCAATGCGAGTATCAGACCGCAGCAGCGGGGTAGCATCAGTATCGCACAAGGCAGGATTGATAATCGTGCAGAACAGTAAGGCCTGCGATAGTCAGGATGGAGTGGTAATCAAAACCAGTTTTATGGAGAAAAGGCACGGTACGCCTTTTTTAGCTATACTGATGAGAAGGAGCCACTAGGTTTGGCGCAGGCCTTGGATTCTGAGGATATAGAGAAGTGGGAAGAGGCATGGCAATCGCAACTTCGGGCTTTATCCAGAAATCAGACATGAGTAGTAGAACTGCTACCACAGGGACGACAGGCAATAGGCTGTCGTTTAGTATTACGCAAGAAAGAAGACGGACTATTCAAAGCCAGATTAGTAGCTAAGGGATTCGGTCAGGAAGCCTGTATTGACTGCACGGAAAAGTTCGCCAGAGTTGGCAAATTCCCGACTATTCGATTACTGCTTGCCATGAGTTGCTAGAATAATTGGGAAATTCAAGGCATGGATGTAGAGAGTGCATTCTTGACTAGTGAATTGGAAGAGCAAGTCCATATGGAAATCCAGAAGGGGTATTAGTCCATAGGGAGAAGATCTGCGATTACGAGAAGACTATCGCATGCCGGTTGGTGCAAGCAATATATGGGCTTAAGGAGTCTCCCAGCGCCTGGTAAGGTCGGATTCACAGCTTCTGCTTGAAGAAAGGTTTTATGAGAAGCAAACACGTTCATTGCCTATTCATGCATTATGCGCGTAATATTGTCCTGGTGCTTTATGTCGATGACATGCCTTTCACTGCACTGGCTATGGAGTAAATGGACTGGATTAAAGTGAAGCTACAGGCAAAGTTTAAGGTAACAGACTGGGGAGAACTTAGGACCTTCTTGGGTCTCTAAGTTCACGGGAACCTGGAACTTGGCGCGCTGCATTTATCGCAGAGTAGGTATATTCAGAGAATACTGGAAGCACATGGAATGAACACGTGCAGCTCATTGAAATCACCCGCGGACCAACATGTCCGGCTACAAAACAGTGATGAGCTTGTTGAGGTAACGGCAGAAGAATAAAGGCGAAACCTATCAGCGGTTGCTTCTTTGATATATGCTATATTGGGAACCCGGCCCAACATTGCCTATGCAGTATCAAGGGTCAGCCAGTAGAGTTGCAACGCTGGTAGCACAAATTGGACGGCAGTCAAGAGCATTTTCGTTTACCTCGCCGGAACAGTTCAGTGTGGGTTGGTCTACCTTGCAGATGGGATTACAATTGGGTTTACGGATGCCGATTGGGCATCCAGGGAGGATCGTAAGTCACTTGGAGGTTATGCGTTTCTGCTGTATGTGGCAGCGATCTCCTGGAACAGTAAGAAACATGCTACATTGGCTCTGTCGTCTACGGAAGCAGAGTATATAGCTTTAACCCAGGCAGTTAAACAGTCGGTTTTAGCTACAAGGGATTTTGAGGGACCTATGAGGCGGAAACCAAATGGAAGGACTTTGGAAAATTAATGTCGGCAATCAGGGAGCCCTGGCCTTGACCAGAATGCCGGAATTCCATGCCAGAACGAAGCATATCGATATTCAATATCATTTCATTCGACAGCTAGTCGAGGAAGGCAGAATTACGCTTCATTACTGCCCCACTAGCGCAATGACAGCGAACATTTTCACACAGGCAGTGGCGGTACCTACGTTTGCTCACCACTGCCTTGGACTTGGTTTACTACGCGCGGCGCGCTGCCGATGTTGTTGGACAACCGGCCAGAGATGCGGCAAGGCGGAATTGACCGAGATGTGAACAGGTGATAGTGAAAGGAAACAGAGGGGGTAGCACCGGTGCGGGGAGGTATTGTTAATCACTGGGGCATACCGATGATCAGGCTACAGTGTTTGTGGCAAGGTGTCCGTTGGAGGAGATGCGTGTGGTCGTTTGGGAATAGTGAGAATTGTGGCAACGTGGTACAATCACCAGAAAGGGGAAAAAAACGAGGAATGTAGGCAGGCACGTGACCCATGGAGAAAGTGAGAACTGCGCGCGGTGTATTTGTGATATGATTGCGGTAGCAGACGTTGCAAGGTTTTGGAAAGGACAGCATGGAAGTTATGTAAAACGGTAGACATGATGTGATAGCGTCGGAACAGACTCCGATAGTGAGTACGGTTATTTGTACTTAAGGGCAGCCATGGCCCCAGATGTTTGAGAAAAGAGCGAGCGTCAATACAGGATCTGATTCTACCCCAATTATTTCATCAACTATGAGATAAGTTGGCAGTGAGCCCGCCCATTATTAGAATTGAACGTAGGCTTGAGGACCGCTCTATTCGGTATTGGTTTGGCCATACCCGTGGCACTGCAACTCCGCAGACGATTGACTCAAACTCATGGGTGCCACCAGATGAGAAGCTTTAATGTTTGGCCCGAGCTTTGAACTCGAGCCCATCGTACCGACCTCTTCCGCGTGCCGACCAAGACCAGAGCCAAGTATTTTCTGTCTTAATATTTCTTTTCCAATCTTGTAAGAGGTAAGAAGATCCAACTTTAGTACTGAAAAGCAGGTTAGGAAAACGAGAGGCTGAGGACTAGGAAATTAATTTAGATCTAGCGGAGAAATTACAGGCTGCGGAGGTAGATCAAATCTTCCACAAAAATATAGCCCACAATTGATTTTCTATTCGTGAAAGAGGCTTGTTACACCATATCTTTAGGTGTAAGTACGATTTGCTTTTCCTCTTTTTCTATATTTTCTACATTGCATGTCATTTTCTCCCCTAAGGTCTTCCGTATAACTCCACCTGTAACTTTGGTAATCGAGTAATACCAGGTGTCAATGAACAAATCAAGTCTCAAGCCACCTCGGGATTACTCTCTTGAGTCAATAATGGCAGGCCAGAACCCCTGGTAAATCAAGACTAGGACGAGCCCATTCCCGGGTGAACCAAGCCAGCTCACGGGAAAAGCAGTACCGCAACTCAAACACCCAGATACTGGGACGACACCGAACAGAATCTTGGCAAGGTTTGTGGAATACTCGACCCCCAGAATAGCCTACCCACTCCAATGTTTGTAGACCTCGCGGGATGTGGAAGGAGGCCGTGATCTTTACGTCTACGACAGCCGTGCATTCCAGAATCCTTGCGAAAACTGCCTCAAGCCAGCCCTGCATACTGGTTCGCACTGTACTTGCTATTGCCATTACAATATTTAAGGGCGCCACGGAGAATATCACATCCTCCGGACTGGTTAAGGATATGGACTGGAACAGTTTGGAAACTTGCTCTCTGAATAAGACATATATTCCCTTTTACTATTAGCATACAGCACTTAATTGACAGCAGGGTCATGTCCCTACTGTCGAATCCCGACTTCCACCGCAAGTCAAAGTCGGTTGATGCTTAGCGGAAGCTGTGTTCCCGGGTTTAGCCCACTTGGGGTATCGCCGCCTAAGAGCTCATCCATTGTAATCCATGGATCTGCCAAAGGTTGGGCAGGGGTGGGAAATATTTGCTATAAGACGAAGGAGTGGGTTGGTAAGATGGAGGAATGATAGAGGAAGGTACGGTAGGGAAGGAAGGAACATACATATGAGGATATAATCGGTGCATTACCCGCCCCATAGCGGCAGATCTACAAGGTAGCCTTGATTTGGTTGGTGATACTTGGTCTGAACACTTTGAAGAGGATAACGATCCTGACGGCCCCCGCACTCCCTTCCTGCCACAATTGGAGGTCACGCAGTAATTCTGCCTCCGACTCAGCCCATCCGCACTCAAGGACTACCGTTGGAAACTCCCTCATTATTTCGCTAATATGGGGGTTGAAGGAAAGGTCTGGTGTTTCTGACGAGCCCCAAAAGCACCAACGAAGTTGTCATAAGCTATCCCATCATCAATATAGGCTAGGTAGTATCATAGGGCCAATAGACTTACTAATGAGACCACACCATACTGCGCGGATGGCAGCCGGGGTGAGGAGATGATCGTACCCCCAGAAGACCAATTGTTCCACCATCCAACGAACGGCGGTTTCATGAAGGGCAGTCGGCATCACCACCTTGAGGTAACCGTCAGTGGCTACAAAGTGAATTCTGGTAATACTTAGCATCTCCTTTATCATACTGGGAATATACTCATCCGCAACCAAAAGCGGTAGTTTTATCCATTGGATGTAGAAGGTTGTCCAGGATTTCAGAGGACACCTTAGGATCAAGTTCTGTGAACACAAGCAACTCATGGTTATGAGTTTCAAGTGCTTCCTTGATTACTTGGAGGATTTGAGTAGCCATAGTAACGCAGTGATGTTTGGCAGGTCGAACTGGGTGACAGATGGAGCTTGCGTAGTTTATGAAGATTACTTTGCGGTGCGAATAATCAGGTTGTGACTGCTACAATAGTTCTCCTATAGCCCTAACCCCCAATTATAGTAGGGTGACACATAGCTCCAGCCCTTTACTCTTTTACGGGTATTTTCGGAGACTCCCAGCTCAACAGTACCAGGTTAAGAATTTTGAAGAATCTTTAAGAGTCACATGGATGGTTATGATGCTATTGCAAGTGACAAGGATGAACTTCCATTCTTCAAATTATTAGGCTGTTCGACTACGAAGGCGGGGATAAATGTGACCCGTGAACTGAAGGTGGTCGATGATTCAATGTCCAACGGGGGAACCCAGAAGAGACATTGACAATGAGGCGATATTGCAGGAACAAAAGGACGGCAACCAATCTGATATCTCCGATGTAGTGAGTGACATGCTCAGTCACAATCAGAATGGGGGGAGAGAGTATGAGGGCGAAGCGTGGAAAGGGTATGGGGTAAGAGTAGCGATTAAGGCGGCCAACCTGAGGAAGCGAAGCGTAGGGACAGTTGAAGAAAATAATCGCCGAATGACACAAGTGAGTTTCCGAGGATAAAAACGAACGGCATGTAATAGTTTCACGAAAGTGTTGTTGCTTTTGCAAATATTTCCAAAGCCGTCAAAGCAGATACTAAGAAGGGCACAGAAGTGAAACAACAGCAGGTATGTAACCCCGTTTTGTAGCCTCTATGGCGTATCGATCTCTAATGACATCTAGGTATGGAGAACATTCGACCGGCTTCTGGGTGTCAGTAGCAAACTCCAGAAAGCGATTGTAGCCACTACCTCTCTACCAGCGGCTTCGCAGCCTGCATCACGACTCCAACCTGTACCGGAGACATCTAAGGCAGCCGAAGATGCGGCATTGAATCTCAGGAACATCCTAACAGACCTCTTATATGAGCCATGTTCACCCTCTACCCCCGAACAAGAGCACAATGATATCGACGTCTCTACCCCCAGTTGATGAGCCAAGATGCAAAAGCTCGAAGCGGAATTTCACCCGAGAAGCCTGTCAACACTGGACAAATAATCTACCAAGAGTCCCACCGCATCCACTGTCACCTTAACCCGCAAGTTGAACAACAGTGTGAAGCGTAAGTTCACAGCAACAATCAATGAAGCTATAATGACTTGTCCAAACCGACATCTGGAAAGGACAAGTGTTCCCTGATCATATGAGCCAACACAGGTCTAATATGGTGAAGACGTGGGTGTATATGATGACCATTGTCCTTCACTGCCAAGGATTTACCGGGATAAAGGTGGTGTATCAGAACATTATACACCTGGCTGTAGAAAATCTGGAGATCCAGTCAATGTGAGGGGAGAGGAAGTCAGAAAGTCGTCTTGGAGGATAGCCACGACAGGAAGGCTTGGCAATGGGAATCGTATAAATAAACTTGGACCAGAATGATAGTGGTTGTTGGTTCCATGTCCATTATGATACAACCCCCGGAGATCAGATATCAGATACTCGTGCCAAGGTTGTAGCATGCCGCCACAACCCCCGAGCGTTTGCAAACTGATGTCCAGGGGCACTCGAAACAGTGCCTGACAGCTGCACGGTACTTTATGGCTCAACCGCACTTCGTGGCTAACCATGCAAACATTGTGGCTGAGCAGCGCTTTGTTGCTTTACACTACCTTTTAAATGAAAGTAACTTCATAGATATGCTTCCGCTTAACAAGCTCTTTATCCACAAGATAGCAAATTATGCCACCAGCTCCAGCCTTTGTTCTACCAAGCCGATAAGTCGAGCCCTATGGAGATATTGAGATACGAATCCAGGTAGCTACAGTATAACCTTTCTTGATACCAATGAAAATAAGTGACCTAACTTTGCAGAAATTTCGCGCCAGTTTGAATTACCAGTCAGATGACTTTGAGCTCGTTTACAAGGCCAGAAAGTTGTATCGTGTCAGAAAGTTACCTCAATCTACAAAGTTGTGTGGACCTGCAAAGTCCTGTTAAGCCATAAAGTACTGTTGATCCACAAAGTGCTGTTGGGCCACAAAGTTTGTATAGTGAGCAACAAACTGCTGTTGACCCGTAAAGTAGCAATGAGTTGTCAGGCGCTCTGTAGGGGGCCCCCGGTCTTGAGTTGCGAACGCTCAGGGGTTGCGGCGGCATGCCACAACCTCAGGACGAGTACATGCTCAATTCAAATACAACAAATGCTCACAAAGGCCCGAGGCGCCCTACAGGGCCCTGGAGAATGGTAGCCCCAGGCGACTTGCGCAGGATGGGTGAGGACGGTAGGGCACAATGTCCGGCCTTCATGAAGACGGCTGTCCTAGGGGTTGACCCCCGCGCACTGCCGTCTTAGTACAAATTCCGTCTTCCGGCGGGCATCTGCAGGGCCCAGCCATTACCTCACACGGCCAAGCCGTCACCAACAAGGCCCGACAGTCTCCTTTCGGAACTAGGGTTACCCACTTTACCTAAATTAAAGTAAATTACAGTAATTTACAAGATGTGGTTTTCGGTTTACGTAATAATATTATTATGTAATTCACAAAGCTTGGGTTTTCTGGCTTCCTAAAGCCTAATATCTCAATCAATGAAACCATGGTTTGCTAGAAGGACTTTCTGTTTGTCGCAGAACATTAGGTTTTCTCAGTGTTCCCAACGGGCCAGGCTGCTTGTAGGCCGACATAGGGCGTAGGCTGAGCCAAGGCAAGCCACTCCGAAAATAGCCTAGGCCGATATAGGCCGAATTCCATAAGCCTAGGGAAGCCTATCAGGCCGGGTAGGCCCTGATTGGCGGGAACCTTAGCATTGAAAAACTGTCGCGATAGAAACCATAGTGTCGGATTGGGGCGAAGTTTCCCAACACTGCGCATTTTGTTTCTCTTTTTCTTCTCGTTCGTTCATTGACTCTTCTTCTTTGGGTTTCTTCCTCCTAGGGATCCAGTTAGAGGTTGAGATGTGGTCCACCCATGAGAATGTGTATGACTACCAGTTGTTTGCCATGTTTTTCAACTTGTCTTTTCCACCAGAAGTAAATCATTTCAAATAGGAGCCACTACCGGAACGAGTAATGATGCATGGAGATAATTCACTGGAGAGAAGAAATCTTGGTGGAACAAAGCTCACGTTTAATAGAAGCAAAGACAAAAAGGAAAGAATATCTGGCTAAGCGAGCTCCCTGATATAGGTAGCCCAAAGCCGTTAGAGCCTAGACGCAGACTGGGCCAGGCCCGGCCCCGGTGCTTCGAGGCATATAGGTTCCGGCCAGGCTAGATTCTAAAGGATTTCCGGGGGCCAGACCTGGTTTCGATTTGTCCTAGTCTACCTGGCCTGTTGGGAACACTAGGTTTTCAAGGTAAACTAACTGTGTGGGGGTTGATTCTTTAGTGAAAATAGAGAGAAGATCGTTCCAGTGGGATCCATATTTACATACAATCATAGGAGCAATCTATCCTTACCCCATCTTCCAAATACGATTTTTGTTACCCTCCAGCGACAAAATGAGACATGATGAAAACAGTAGAATTCAAGATACCTCGAAATCCTGCCGGTGCCAGCTGGACCGGAATGTAAGGTAAGTGAATATTCTACATTGTTGGCAGTTCATATGGGGAGTACAAGAGTACAGGAAACTTGCTGGATAATTTGTCGTCATTACAATGGACTGAAGCTTTAGCACGTAAGATACAGACTAGGGAGACAGGGTGGAGATCATCAACTATAAAATACTTTCGATTTACATGAAATGCTCAGATTAAATATATAGTATACAAAGTATTGTTCAAAAAAACAAAAAGGCTGAAGATTTCCAGGCAGAAACTTGGACCAGACATTGGTTCTGAGGTGGATATCTTATGTAAATTATTCTAATTTGCTGTAAATTTGAAGTAATTTGCGCCAATTTCCAGATGTATAATTTATAGTTGCATAACCTTAGCCGGAACCTGTGAGAACCTCGTGTATAACCCATCTTGAAAACCCTAGAGGGCCCACCGGATCATATCAGACAGCGGACAGGGCGGATGGCAAGATGCGTATTTGCCTATTGGTCCTTGGCATCATCCCATGCAGTGCCGTCGGTCCCGTCCTCCTGCAAAGACGGTTGTGCTGGATGCGTGGGTCCGCTACACACAGCAGTGTCGTCAAACCTAGTCGAATCTCAAATCAATCAGTCCTCGCGGTATTTTCTCCCATGACTTTGGTACTTGTATAAAGTCCAGGCATGGACCGAGCTAAGAGAAGATTAACTATGTTCCTGGCTTGGATTCTCAGTGGGTCTTCCCTGCGCGCCAGTGGAGAATACCCCGCTACGTTCCCATGCACCAAATCCCGAATTTTCATAATATGCTCATTGGGTTCTAGGTGAGTCTTGAATGTATTAAAAGGGACTTTTATAATTCACTGAGAAACATCCCGTGTAGACGGCAGGAACTGTTGTGAGTCTGGGCATATTTATCAACTAGCTGAGCAATCGTCAGGATGTACTGGAAGATTAAAGGCTGAGAATTGGCCTTCTAGGAACCCAGGTGGGAACGAAAATGGACATTCAATTCGCCGCAAGTGATGTGGTGAAACTCAAAACGGATGTGGTGGAACTTAAAACAGAATTGGGACATACGCAGGCAACTGCGCTTGGGGCTGCCGATGCCTGGATGAAGGCGCGCGCAGGAGAGCGCAAAATGGTGGTAACATCGCTGAAAGAAATTGAAACCCGGGTCACACACTACCGATGGGAATGGGATCTGATAATCGGAATCGTCTTTGTACAAAAACAAAAGTAACAAAAACTGGGAAGTGAATGCCAAATGTTTTTCGGCGTTTGTAGTACCAATCATGTCTAGCGGGAATATATAACTAATTGAGGTTCTCACATGAGTGCAACTTGGAGCTCCTTTGGACGATGGGCATTGTGAGGTAGGAGGGTGGAGTCATGATTGTGGATACGACTATTATAATAATTATAGCTACGACATGGCGTTGTCAATAATTAGTTGGCTGTTTGTAAGCTGGTTACCACTTAGGTGAATGGCTCCCGGGCTCCTGGGCTGCGAGAGAGAGGTAGACGGGAAGTGAGTACACAGCTGAGAAAGAGAAAGGGGAATTGTGGAGAACAGTTCTGTTTGTGAGAGAGATTTTTATCTTCCAATTTTTCATCTTGACTCCCTTTCATCTGTACCTTCATATCACACTGCAGAAATACCTTTTCCTAACATATTCATCCACGATGGGGCTACCCACTTACTTTATATGAAGTCCAGGTTCCTAGACGCTAGTACTGAGTTTAGTCATATTCTTGGCAGATCTAGTTAGTTACTTAGCCAAGGTGTGCCTGCTCTTCACCTAGTGTGTTGGAGGTTCTAGATAGATGTTGATTGATTCTGCAAGATTGTGGAAGTTTCGGGTATCAGGTGAAGGGTTAAGAAGTTTGATAGATCTGCGTAGAGGTTGGGATTGAACGTCTAAATTCCTTATACATTCGGTTCCCTTCCTATCACAGCAGTGGATGTGGGAGAAGACAGTATGTGCTGAGATATGGAAGTAAGTGTGGTGGGTGATGGATTGTCTGGGGACAAAATTAACTAGATGTCAAGGGACAGAAAATCTTCGGTTATGACAACCACACTCCCCCACCAACCCACTATCATGAAAACCCCAAAGAGAATTAAAAAATGTGAATACACAGTAGAAATTGATATTCAGTATACCATCCATCAGCCTTAATAATTGCTTCAACTCTATCCACCATAGATCCTGCCCAAGTATCAAAAACGTTTGGGTTCAGAAGTTCTCAACAATGTGTGATAGCACCCTCTATAATATTTTTGACCTGATTGACAGGACCCTGCAGGAAAAACGGTGCAGGATAGTGCTCATCAAGCTTGTCTTTCACCAGAGATCAAGTATTTTCAATTGAATTGATGTCTTGTGAAGAAGGAAGAATTTCTATCAGAGAAATTCCATTTCTCCTGAGCCATCTTCTGAAAGGCAAGTGAGTCTTAGCATTGTCAATGATCAGAAATACCTCTTCCTCTCCAACATGCTCGTTGACATCCTCCCATATCCCTGGAAAGTCATAATCATCAAAAATATCAATAATTGACTTTCCAGTCACTCCACCCCTAGCAGAAGTAGGGTCTTGAAATAAAGGGAATGAAAGACCGCGAGTTTGACCATAAAAACAACCAGTCATCATCTAGCTAATATTCCTTCTCTTTCCTTTCCTAACAGTAGGTTCAATACAATCCTTATTCCACTTTTCTTTTTGGTATCTAATTACCCATTTTCTTCTTCCCTCCTCCCCTCTCCACAGCTACCTCATCCTCCCCTATTGCCTTCCCTCTCCACATCTGCCTTGTCCAATTCCTATGGGCTATGGCCCATTCCAATCTCCTTTGAGCTAGATCCACATCTAAAGGAATCCTCACTAGTGCCATATACTTTATAAGATGCTTTTGTGCAAGTCTTGTTTTAACTATCTCTGCAGAACCATCGGGAGCCACTCCTTCATCAATCTCAAAGTAGCTGGTATCACAGTTTTTGAAAGCTTCCACTACCGTAGCGTCATCCTGCAACTGGGTAGTTTTAGGATCTCTTCGTCTACCTCCCTTCGCCTTGCCCTCTTAATCTCTCCTTGCAAATGTGCTTTTGGCAGCTCTTAGAGGAATCACAAGGTAGTTTGAAATTTGGTGATTTGTCATCTGAGCCTCACGTAGCCTCAGAATTCATCCTATTGGAAACTGAGAAAGGTGTGTGGAGGGAATAGGCGGTTTGGCATCACTGCGACGAATAGGGGGCTTAGTTTATTGAATAAAAGAATCCAGTAAATTGGTTTGGTTTTTGTAGGTGTAAAGCAATTTCTTTAAGAGGTGTGGTGGGAGCGGGGTGATGAGGAGCGGAGCGTAACCGTTTCTGTCGAGAGCTAGTTAATTTTGCCCCCGGCCAATAAGGATCAAAATCCATTGTCTATGTTTGACATCTGTTGTTGTTTATACCATTCTTTTAGATAAAACAACTATCGAAGTTATTTACCTTACCTCTCACTTTTGTCCACATACGGCCATAGTTCCCCACATACTCAGTCAGTCTTCTATCTAGCGCAATGAGATCGTTTATCTACTGTTATGCACCATAATACGTTCAACTTGACTGACTTCGACGTTCTTGCCCTGAAGGACAGCATCAACTATTTTGGTCATCATTGTCTAGGATGGAGAGGACAATCGCCATGTTTCCCTTCACGCTGTCAAAGACTATTAGGCCATGCTGCACCTCTTCCATCATGCTACCAGCTACCGATTCTAGCCTTTCCAGGCGTATGGCATCTTTCAGTGATCCCAAGCGGCCAATCTGTCTGGCTTTGAGTAGGAGCAGATTGTCCGAGGATTTTCCAGGGACGACCGGGCCGGACTGTCGGAAAGCAGCTTTTCGAAACCAAATCCTGGCCAGGCCTTGGCCACCTGCAGGTGGATGTTTCAAGGAATCACTTGTGCTCCATCGCCACGAAATATCCCATCATCCAAGCAGATTAATATTTCATAAAATCACTGGATTAATACATATTCCCGTGGTGCTTAGGAAGTAGTGTGAAAGGTGGTCTAGAGTATCTTGAGGTCGGACAGTATATGTGAGTATCGTGGTGGTTAATCGGTGGATGACATAGATTTGTCTGAAGCGAGATCTGCACCACTGGAGGCACGTCAATCCTACTATCTTGTTCTGAGTGATTAAAAATGGAAAGCCTGCGCGGCGTCAATAGATACATATCTTCGGAAGACTTGGGCATCTGGTGGCCGTGCCGGGGCACCTTCTGACTTTGACCTCAGTTGCGCCAAGACTTAACCTGGGGGTTTCCTGGGCAGTGCCCGGCATTGGCGGCCGCTCAGAACTTCGACCTCACTGACACAGGCTTTTCAAAACCAAGGCCAAAGTGGCCCCTTCAGATCACTTGCATCTTTACCACTTTCCGCATCCGCCCTAGCTATCTTAGCGCTACCGCCTCCCACCCTCCCCCAAATTCTATATTATCATACTAACACCATGCATCGCTGCTTCTTCACCGCTCCCACCAAGTAAAACTACATGTTTCACCGCCCCACTAGTCACCCCTCACCTTTGGATTCTAAATCAAAACCTTTACAGCCAACCGTGCAGCCATGTCAGAAGTACACCCTAAGGATAACCACTTAACGAATTCCACACAACAACTACCAAGTCTTCATCTGCGACCATTCTAAGTCCCATATGAAGCTCCCTTTGCAAGCTCTCCCCAGAGAATGAAGAGGCTGGCCCCACCTAGCTCACACAAGCCTTGCACAGAGGACCCTTCCGGGGTGACTGTGCCCCTTGATCTGATTACGCGGGTATGCAGCCTGACAATCGAAATACTACAGCCCCATGAACAAAACATGGGCTTCGACTAGTTTTGACGGGTCTCCCCAGCTGAACTCCTGCACGGCATTCATTCATGTCTATGTTCCGGGTGCAACAGTTGTGCAGGAAGTTACTCTTCGAGGCTACTGATATCAAGGCGCGCGCAGTAGCTCGCGTGAATTGGCCAGGTCACAGGAATTTTGCAAGGGTGTAGAAGGGTGGTAGGTTGGTGTCGAAGAAGCTTCTGTTGAGGGTGTCTTGCCGGTGCTGGAGGTTCAGACTCCTGAGGTTGGAGCAAAGGCCAGGACCACCTGCTTGCATGAAGTCCGGGATGCCGGACAAGGCGGAGATTCCCCCCTAATACTATAAGACATGTTTCCTTACAATGGTGGAAGCGGCGTGGAGTGTAGTGGAACCAGAGGTGCCATACAGACCATGGTTTGGCACTCCTCACATGGAACGAGTTCTTCCATGGGGGGCAGGTCTCAGTGTGTTGGCTGAATCATATTTTGTCACACGTTGGGGCCAGTTATCGCCTTGACTCTCCACTAAAAATCGTTCGTTTCCCCTATCCCTCCTAAAATGGCACCTTGTTTCAGCTATTGTGTAATGTAGCACAAGCCGAAACGCTGCATAGTCGTCTTCAGGCATAGTCTGGCTGAGGGTCGTATGAGATGGGAGGTAGGAAAAGCTGGTGGATATATGTGAGGAAAAGTAGAAAGTGGACAGGATGGAGGGGAGTGAGCACGTGTCGAACTTGGAAGTAGATTTGGAAGTATCGGTGGCGGCAGATATCATGCACCATTGGTGGAGGGAGTTCATGTAATCTGGGGTGTAGGATAGGTGATTGGAAAAAGGAAAACCGTCAGGGTTTGGGTTGTGCAAGATTCACCTCAGTCTTATAGGTTACAGTAGTAAGTGGAAAGAAACTGGGGACTATACACCCAGATGGTAAGCGGAGACTAGAGAAGTACTGTTACGTAGAGTTAATTTGGCTTGTAGGTCACGCCACCCGGGTACATAACTGAGCGTTGAATGAGGTTGAAAATGTGGGACCGATTGGACTGGAAAGTATGAACAATGAAAAGACACAGGACCTAGAGATCGACAGAATGCCCATAATAGGAGCGGAGAAGGTCGGTTGATTCATCAGATAAGAAAGGGCAATAACAGATGATTAGTACAGTACAGTGCTAGAAGATGAAAGGAAAGGAGAGAAAAACCCTCCAGGTAAACAGTAGAGAATTTGCGCGACACGTGCCAGTACGTGCGCAATATCCTGGATATTGACAACATATTGTTGGAAGCCAGACCTACACAGAATGCTGCAATTCTTCCCAACGTTACCGCCATCCGGCAACGTTCACCATTGGCCTATTGGGCCTCGGGTTTGGCGTCCGTCGCCATCAATCCCGCATTGTTATTCATCTCCAACTCACATGAAGGCTCTACCATTGCTGTAACCATCATGCCCGCTATTTTTCACTTATTTCTAGTTCTCTGAGTCATTCCCTCATTCGCTGCTCAGTTCGTTCGCTCATCCACACTTGCCAGATCATTTGTTTGTTGTCGTCACTTATCATACCCATTTCCAGTTAGCTTGCACTCCAGCTATCACTTGTCGTTAGTCTATTTCCCGTACAAGGTCGGCTGACCTATGACACTGCACCCGCCGGACGACCAAAAGCAGGCTAGGCGAGATCCAAAGGAACTGTACTGAGTAGGGGACGTGTTTTTGTGCCTGTACTTTGTTTGTGAGTACCGGTGTATGTAGAGGAACCGAGGATATGTGCGGACTTGTCTGCAGGAGGAATGGCGAGCGTAGTGAGTGGTGGACCCATATGGGGGTGCCACTGTCGTCTATGATGTATTAATAATTCCCAGTCTTTTTCCCCTTGCCAGTGGAGAAAGTGCGAACGTGGGGGTTGTAAATGTGAGTGAGTGGGCAGTCAGATTTTCGGTATATGTCAACACTTACCAAGCACTGTTTTGTTTCACCGCCAGGATCGCCAGTTCATTTCCAAAGTCATCGCCGTTCAAAACATGGTAGGCTGCTTCTGACAAGTGATGATTCATGACTGCGGATATAATTTTAATCTCAATACCGCCCCTGTAAACGGATCTAGTACAATACAAGAGGACAAAGTGTACAATATATTTCTCAAAAGAAACCATTAACTAGCTAACATACTGGAACGCAAAAAGCAAGCAGAGGTAGGGCTCAAAGTCAAAACATTCTCCAGGCACCTCGCACACTCAATCTAGGATAATTATCCACCCCCGTGCTACCCACACTTTCTTTACAACACCCTCAGGTCCTCAGACCGCAGTATTGATGCTAGTCCTATGGTTGCAAGAGGTGGTTCGTGGTTTTAAACCACAGCCTGAAATGGCGGAAATGAAGAAGGGTTGTAATAAACAGCAAATGGCGAAATGGGAAAACGACCAAACGCGGAACCGAACTAAGGGAGGCGACCCTTAGTCACTCGGCAAAACCAAGACTTGTATTGCCCGCGCAAGTGAGATTTGGAACAGAGGGGGAAGTTTGCTCTCACTCATGCAACACTCACACATGCCGATTGCCACACATATACAGCTAAGTTCCCCTCACCCCCAGGCCCTCCCATGCTAGCCAATGAGAGACAGGCTTTACAAACAACGGCACCCTTCACCAATAAGGGCTCACACTTGTTCTTAGCCACGATGTAGCCCCTTTGACTCCCTTGTACCAGTACCTCTCCCGACGGATAAGTCACACTCAGGGTTTTCCATTCAGAAGCTGACTTTCACCCGTACGCTTTCTGCCATTTCGGCATCTTCCCTACGGTTAGCCTCCGGCTCTGGCTTCTCATCACCCCCGCCTTCGACAGGCCCTGAGTCTTCTTCCTACCCCTCTATCCACCCTAGCGCCTTCCCCCATCCCAGAACAGCTGTGGTAGGGTAAATGCCCCACTAACTCTACACAGCACCTAGTGAATTCGCCTCCCCAACCATCCCAAGTTCTATAAGAAACTCTCTCCCTCAGGCCTCTCCAAAGTATACAATATTTATTCCATCAATCCCGCTCAAGCCACACACTAGAAAACACGTCCAGCCAGAATGTGATATTTCGTCTTTCCAACTGCGTGTCTGGCCTGATGATCGATTCATGACTGCCGCGCAAAGGCCCCGGGCTACTCCAGTGGAAGTCATGTAGACCCTTTTAGTATGTCTATTTTCTAGAAGCAAGTTCTTACGTGCAGTTAGTGATATAATGGCGTCAACGATTGTTGGGGTGAATTGGCTAGGGGGAAGGAATTTGGCAAGGGTGGAGATAGGGCGGGGTTTGAAACAGAGGAGGTTTACCTCAAAGGTGGCCCACTAGAGGTGAAGGTTTATGCGTTGGATATTCGATTAGGGGCCCGTGCATGGTAGGCAGAAGTCTGAGATGCTCGTGTGAGTGTGGTTTCCAGCACCCCGCTAGGAGTTGTGGTATCTTATAGTAAATGCGCTGGTGCGACATTTTTAAGGGCTGGTCTCAGAAAGTCTATTGTTTGGCCTGTCCTGCCGGGGATGAATCCCACCACTACAGGAAGGTCTCGGTAGGCTAGTGCTGCACGAGGGGTATTGGCCTCTACCTTGGTGAATGGTTCAGTATCTATTTCTTTAATATTCTAATTGGAGCTTCACTTGGTAGTGGTGTGTAGCCTGTGAAATTAAGAGCCTATTTGGCACAACATAATTTGAGATTATCTTGATTGCAAATCATGATCTCTGACCTTGATTTGAAATCACAATTTGCAAATCACAATGAGCCTAAACCTGCTAGGATTTAAACAATTCCAAATCATAGTTTAGAATTTATTCACAATGATGAGATCCTAATCAGGGTAGATGAATAGTGATTTCTCATCCATGACATATGATATTTTCTTTTATACCATATGATAGTATATCTTTATCAAATACAATTGTGTATAGTAAAAATATAATCCTGTATTTATCTAATACTGTTGGTCCGAGAATATTAAAATTATTGCCACACACATTATCTGTTTACATTTCAACCCCTTGATCTTCTACCTCACCTCTACTCAATTCATATTATGGGGGACACTCGATATCCAGACATAGCGGAAATTGAATATATTGCAATTCAGACCATGGCAGCTATGTCAGCTACGAAAGATAAAATTCATCACAGTTCCCAGATTGGTAATCGACAACGTAACTGCACATTTGCGGCAACCAGTCAACTGTATAGGCAGAATATGGGACATAGTATACAAAGGAGAGGATGAGAATAGCAAAATGGTAACGTATAATGATTTGAAGAGCTTAACAGGAAAGCATTTCCTAATTCAGTCATGACACTATGGATGTATTTTTCAACATATATGCAAGTATGAAAAAAGTAAAACTAGTTAACATAATTTACCACACAATGGCTCTTTACCCAAATGCCGCTCGCCATGTCAATCACAGGAAAACTAAATGTATAGTTGATTATGTACACAAATAATAATGCTAACATATTGAAGATTTGTTACACAGTACTTTCGAATATGGAGAATCTGAATCTGGAGTTCTTATTTGATAATGAGGAATGTGTTTTCTGGTATACATAGTGTGTTTTGTAGTACTTCAAATATTGGGGTTAGAATATTGGGTTAGGAAAATTAAATATAATAGCTGATATACTGGTTTAAGTAAAATGTAGGATCTTGTAGGTCTAGAGTTTGAGGTGATAAGTTCATTAAGATCTCTTTGTAGCTATTTTAGGTGCTATTGAAACTAAGCAAAGAACTAAAGCAAAAATTGTACCTTAAAAACAGAAATGGTTGTATTATGTTGTCAGGTAGCAAAATTAACTAGCTGTGAATATTAGGAAAATGTTCCATGATAACAATCACACTCCCCTACTCTCCCAATATCATGAAAACAGTAAAGACAATTAAAAAATGTAAATAGGTAGTAGGAAATAATATATAGTATACCATCTGTAACCGGTACTGGATACTGGTTTAGGATTTTTAGGTATCAGATGATCCTTTTTATGCTTTGAATTAGTTTCAGGAAACGAAGTATGCCCCTAGCCGGATAGTATAGGATTTGATACTCTATATGTTTTATGTTTGGTTTAGAGTATCGGTTTGATACTCTATATGTTTTATGTTTGGTTACGAGTATCGGTTTGATACTCTATACGTTTTATGCTTGGTTTCGATTATCGGTTTGATACTCTATGTGTTTTATGTTTGGTTTCGAGTATCGGTTTCATACTCTATATGTTTTATGTTTGACTGCGTGTATCGGTTTCATATTCTATATGTAACCGGTACTGGTTACTGGTTTAGGATTTTCATATACCAGTTGATATTGTTTGAGTTTTGAATATGTTTCAGGAAACGAGGTGTGCCTCTAGCCTGATAGTATAGGGTTTGATACTCTATATGTTTTATGTTTGGTTTCGAGTATAGGGTTTGATACTCTATATGTTTTATGTTTGGTTTCGAGTATCGGTTTGATACTCTATATGTTTTATGTTTGGTTTCGAGTATCGGTTTGATACTCTATATGTTTTATGTTTGGTTTCGAGTATCGGTTTGATACTCTATATGTTTTATGTTTGGTTTCGAGTATCGGTTTGATACTCTATATGTTTTATGTTTGGTTTCGAGTATCGGTTTGATACTCTATATGTTTTATGTTTGGTTTCGAGTATCGGTTTGATACTCTATATGTTTTATGTTTGGTTTCGAGTATCGGTTTGATACTCTATATGTTTTATGTTTGGTTTCGAGTATCGGTTTGATACTCTATATGTTTTATGTTTGGTTTCGAGTATCGGTTTGATACTCTATATGTTTTATGTTTGGTTTCGAGTATCGGTTTGATACTCTATATGTTTTATGTTTGGTTTCGAGTATCGGTTTGATACTCTATATGTTTTATGTTTGGTTTCGAGTATCGGTTTGATACTCTATATGTTTTATGTTTGGTTTCGAGTATCGGTTTGATACTCTATATGTTTTATGTTTGGTTTCGAGTATCGGTTTGATACTCTATATGTTTTATGTTTGGTTTCGAGTATCGGTTTGATACTCTATATGTTTTATGTTTGGTTTCGAGTATCGGTTTGATACTCTATATGTTTTATGTTTGGTTTCGAGTATCGGTTTGATACTCTATATGTTTTATGTTTGGTTTCGAGTATCGGTTTGATACTCTATATGTTTTATGTTTGGTTTCGAGTATCGGTTTGATACTCTATATGTTTTATGTTTGGTTTCGAGTATCGGTTTGATACTCTATATGTTTTATGTTTGGTTTCGAGTATCGGTTTGATACTCTATATGTTTTATGTTTGGTTTCGAGTATCGGTTTGATACTCTATATGTTTTATGTTTGGTTTCGAGTATCGGTTTGATACTCTATATGTTTTATGTTTGGTTTCGAGTATCGGTTTGATACTCTATATGTTTTATGTTTGGTTTCGAGTATCGGTTTGATACTCTATATGTTTTATGTTTGGTTTCGAGTATCGGTTTGATACTCTATATGTTTTATGTTTGGTTTCGAGTATCGGTTTGATACTCTATATGTTTTATGTTTGGTTTCGAGTATCGGTTTGATACTCTATATGTTTTATGTTTGGTTTCGAGTATCGGTTTGATACTCTATATGTTTTATGTTTGGTTTCGAGTATCGGTTTGATACTCTATATGTTTTATGTTTGGTTTCGAGTATCGGTTTGATACTCTATATGTTTTATGTTTGGTTTCGAGTATCGGTTTGATACTCTATATGTTTTATGTTTGGTTTCGAGTATCGGTTTGATACTCTATATGTTTTATGTTTGGTTTCGAGTATCGGTTTGATACTCTATATGTTTTATGTTTGGTTTCGAGTATCGGTTTGATACTCTATATGTTTTATGTTTGGTTTCGAGTATCGGTTTGATACTCTATATGTTTTATGTTTGGTTTCGAGTATCGGTTTGATACTCTATATGTTTTATGTTTGGTTTCGAGTATCGGTTTGATACTCTATATGTTTTATGTTTGGTTTCGAGTATCGGTTTGATACTCTATATGTTTTATGTTTGGTTTCGAGTATCGGTTTGATACTCTATATGTTTTATGTTTGGTTTCGAGTATCGGTTTGATACTCTATATGTTTTATGTTTGGTTTCGAGTATCGGTTTGATACTCTATATGTTTTATGTTTGGTTTCGAGTATCGGTTTGATACTCTATATGTTTTATGTTTGGTTTCGAGTATCGGTTTGATACTCTATATGTTTTATGTTTGGTTTCGAGTATCGGTTTGATACTCTATATGTTTTATGTTTGGTTTCGAGTATCGGTTTGATACTCTATATGTTTTATGTTTGGTTTCGAGTATCGGTTTGATACTCTATATGTTTTATGTTTGGTTTCGAGTATCGGTTTGATACTCTATATGTTTTATGTTTGGTTTCGAGTATCGGTTTGATACTCTATATGTTTTATGTTTGGTTTCGAGTATCGGTTTGATACTCTATATGTTTTATGTTTGGTTTCGAGTATCGGTTTGATACTCTATATGTTTTATGTTTGGTTTCGAGTATCGGTTTGATACTCTATATGTTTTATGTTTGGTTTCGAGTATCGGTTTGATACTCTATATGTTTTATGTTTGGTTTCGAGTATCGGTTTGATACTCTATATGTTTTATGTTTGGTTTCGAGTATCGGTTTGATACTCTATATGTTTTATGTTTGGTTTCGAGTATCGGTTTGATACTCTATATGTTTTATGTTTGGTTTCGAGTATCGGTTTGATACTCTATATGTTTTATGTTTGGTTTCGAGTATCGGTTTGATACTCTATATGTTTTATGTTTGGTTTCGAGTATCGGTTTGATACTCTATATGTTTTATGTTTGGTTTCGAGTATCGGTTTGATACTCTATATGTTTTATGTTTGGTTTCGAGTATCGGTTTGATACTCTATATGTTTTATGTTTGGTTTCGAGTATCGGTTTGATACTCTATATGTTTTATGTTTGGTTTCGAGTATCGGTTTGATACTCTATATGTTTTATGTTTGGTTTCGAGTATCGGTTTGATACTCTATATGTTTTATGTTTGGTTTCGAGTATCGGTTTGATACTCTATATGTTTTATGTTTGGTTTCGAGTATCGGTTTGATACTCTATATGTTTTATGTTTGGTTTCGAGTATCGGTTTGATACTCTATATGTTTTATGTTTGGTTTCGAGTATCGGTTTGATACTCTATATGTTTTATGTTTGGTTTCGAGTATCGGTTTGATACTCTATATGTTTTATGTTTGGTTTCGAGTATCGGTTTGATACTCTATATGTTTTATGTTTGGTTTCGAGTATCGGTTTGATACTCTATATGTTTTATGTTTGGTTTCGAGTATCGGTTTGATACTCTATATGTTTTATGTTTGGTTTCGAGTATCGGTTTGATACTCTATATGTTTTATGTTTGGTTTCGAGTATCGGTTTGATACTCTATATGTTTTATGTTTGGTTTCGAGTATCGGTTTGATACTCTATATGTTTTATGTTTGGTTTCGAGTATCGGTTTGATACTCTATATGTTTTATGTTTGGTTTCGAGTATCGGTTTGATACTCTATATGTTTTATGTTTGGTTTCGAGTATCGGTTTGATACTCTATATGTTTTATGTTTGGTTTCGAGTATCGGTTTGATACTCTATATGTTTTATGTTTGGTTTCGAGTATCGGTTTGATACTCTATATGTTTTATGTTTGGTTTCGAGTATCGGTTTGATACTCTATATGTTTTATGTTTGGTTTCGAGTATCGGTTTGATACTCTATATGTTTTATGTTTGGTTTCGAGTATCGGTTTGATACTCTATATGTTTTATGTTTGGTTTCGAGTATCGGTTTGATACTCTATATGTTTTATGTTTGGTTTCGAGTATCGGTTTGATACTCTATATGTTTTATGTTTGGTTTCGAGTATCGGTTTGATACTCTATATGTTTTATGTTTGGTTTCGAGTATCGGTTTGATACTCTATATGTTTTATGTTTGGTTTCGAGTATCGGTTTGATACTCTATATGTTTTATGTTTGGTTTCGAGTATCGGTTTGATACTCTATATGTTTTATGTTTGGTTTCGAGTATCGGTTTGATACTCTATATGTTTTATGTTTGGTTTCGAGTATCGGTTTGATACTCTATATGTTTTATGTTTGGTTTCGAGTATCGGTTTGATACTCTATATGTTTTATGTTTGGTTTCGAGTATCGGTTTGATACTCTATATGTTTTATGTTTGGTTTCGAGTATCGGTTTGATACTCTATATGTTTTATGTTTGGTTTCGAGTATCGGTTTGATACTCTATATGTTTTATGTTTGGTTTCGAGTATCGGTTTGATACTCTATATGTTTTATGTTTGGTTTCGAGTATCGGTTTGATACTCTATATGTTTTATGTTTGGTTTCGAGTATCGGTTTGATACTCTATATGTTTTATGTTTGGTTTCGAGTATCGGTTTGATACTCTATATGTTTTATGTTTGGTTTCGAGTATCGGTTTGATACTCTATATGTTTTATGTTTGGTTTCGAGTATCGGTTTGATACTCTATATGTTTTATGTTTGGTTTCGAGTATCGGTTTGATACTCTATATGTTTTATGTTTGGTTTCGAGTATCGGTTTGATACTCTATATGTTTTATGTTTGGTTTCGAGTATCGGTTTGATACTCTATATGTTTTATGTTTGGTTTCAAGGCTACCGTTTTGGAGTCTATTATGTTATGAGAACAAGGCTCTCGGTAGCCTAGGAAGTGTATTTAAGAACTGCTACTCTTCTCGTTAGAAGGAGCAGACTTCGGCAGACAGAGTTTTCAATATACTTGGTTGAACAGTTACTTTCTTCAGTTCGCTTCAAGAATCTTTAGTTTAAGACCTACCAAACATCTCGGAGACTTCAGTAGTTGCGATACAGTAAGAAGTCTATTCAACAACCTTGGCTAAAGCCTCCGGACTTTGATTCGCTAGTTACCACCTTGGTACAGAACAAAGCCCGTTAACCCTACGATTACCGCATCTCCCGAGAGGCGGTTACACTATATGTTTTATATTTGGTTTCAAAGCTACCGTTTTGGAGTCTGACATGTTGGGAGAACAAGGCTTCCGGTAGTCTGAGAAAGTCTATTTAAACATCTGCTATTCTTCACTTTAGAAGGAGCAGACTTCGGCAGACAGAGTTTTCAATATACTTTGTTGAACAGTTACTCTCCTCAGTTCGCTTGAAGAATCTTTAGTTTGAGACCTACCAAACATCTTCGCGACTTCAGTAGTTTTGATACAGTAAGAGTTCTATTCCACAACCTCGGCTAAAGCCTGCGGACTTCGATGCGCCAGTTACCACCTAGGTACAGATTAAAGCGCGTTAACCGTGGGATTACCACATTGTCCCAGAGGCCGCTACATTGTTTTAACTTCAGGAAGTTATCAAGATAGAATTGGCTCTAGGACCAAGTAAGGCAAGGACCCCACGATAGGTTCTAAACAGTGCACACGGGATTACAAAGGATCGTTCACCAAGACCCCAGCTTTGGAGCAGGCCGCAAGCAATGCAGATGGCTGGCAGTTAGCGCGAGACGCTGCTGAACAGTGAACAGGAGAATCATCAAAACAACCAGTGGAACCACTAACCACTACTCGAGGAGGGTACCCAGAATCCCCAAGAAAGCCTGCAGGTAGACAGGTACCTCGAGCGCCACCAAGCAACGATCCAGATAGGTCAGATAGCGACAAAGGATCAGACGACATGGCTTCCGAAGCAGGACTCTTATGGTCTGGAGCCCCAGCACCAGAGTTACCAAGACTACCGACACCTAGGCCTACACCAGTCATTATGGCTAAACTCAGCATGAAAGTACCTTCACCTAGTAAGTTTACTGGTGAAGGAGATGACCTGAAACCGGAAGCATTCGCTAGATGGTATAATGCAGTACAGTTATATCGATGCCTAAATGGGTTGCGACCAAGTGAGGTTGGAGGAGGAAACTATTGGATCCTCTATACTGAAGGACGAGCTCAAGAAGCAGCTTTCTAAGCAGCTGAGTATTTCGGTGAGGACATGACCAGAGAAGATTTTGTTGGATTGCTACAAGAGAGATTCCAGTCTTCAAAACAGAAAGACGATACTTATCACAAGTTCCATGAAATCACACAAGTGTATAATGGCAAGATACACAGAATATCAACTATAGCAACCGATATGCTGATGTTTCGATCATGCCTACCAGCCAACACCGTAAGCGACTATGCCATTATTCAACAGTTCTTCCAGAGCATGCATCCTAGACTACAGCAAGAGGTGGAATTACAGCATGCTGAAACCGAAACTGTTATGGAAGCTATATAAGATGCGGAAAGCATAGATGCTACGCTAAGAAGCACTGGCGTTTATGGAAAGGAAAGATTTGAAAAGCAAGCCCAAGAATTCACTCCAAAACAAGAAGGACGGAAGGGCAATCGGAACACAAGCTACCAGTCCCACTCAAAACCCAAGGAACGAAAGGAAAAGGGTTTTTGCTACACCTGCGGAGGTAAAGGACATCTAGCAAGAGACTGCCGTAGCAATAATGACAAGGGCAAAGGCAAGGGCACGGTTAAGGTGAAGAAAGAAGTCACCTGCAACAGAGTGGAACAAGAACAATTAACGGAAGAGGTGTATATCAATGGTACGGAAATAGAGGAAGAAAAAGAAGGCATTATGACAATGGCCGCGAGACCAACAAATGCTAAATCTCATGACGCTCTCGAAGGAACAATGCATATCAATGGTAAAGAAGCCCGAGTCCTGTTTGATACTGGATCAATAGGAGCAAACCTGATTAGTGCTACCTTAGTGACCACGCACGGAATTCCTTGCCAGGAATTGAAGACTCCAATCAGAATACACCTAGCTATGAAAGGATCACGATTTGAAGGTCATAAAGAATGTTCAGTTAACATATCAGCTGGAAAGTTGAGCGCACCTGCAACCAGGATGTTGGTTGGCAACCTAGCAAAATATGATGCACTTATAGGAATGCCAGATCTGGAACAACACCAAGCTCATATCGAATGTGGCAAATTAGCTATACTGTTTCCTAAACAGAATGTTCGAATTGTTTGCACCCCTACTAGTGCCATGATCCGAGCAGCAATGCTTAGCATGACAAGCAGTTTCATCAGCAGCACCAACGTTTGCATAAGAAAAAAAGGACAAGAAACGCATGAGGCCATTAGTGGACCTCACAGCAAGAAATGACATCACAATCAAAGATGTTGAGACAATTCTAATCCAAATGAGGATCCTGAACGCCTTAGCTAGGGCAACAGACTGCAGCAAAATTGATCTTAGCGATTCCTAGGTCCATACAAGAGTAGAATCAGAGGTTGTGTGCAAAAACAGTTTTAAGACACTATGTGGACGTTTTGTTATCAAAGTAATTCCACAAGGAGATATGAATGCTCCATGAACCTTCATACGCATAATGTCTGCTGTATTTGCCAACTACGAGGGATGATTCAAATGGGTATACATTGATGATATACATATTTTTTCCAATACAGAGTCGGAACATTTAAAACACATATCCTTGATTTGCAACAATGTCAAGAAAGCTCGATTTTATGAAAGCGGGAGAAAATCAGAATTCTTTACCACCAGCATAGAAGTTTTAGGACAAGTTATCAAGGGCGAAGGACTCACACCAGCTCTGGAGAAAATAGCGAAGATCAAAGAATGGACTATGCCACAAATACAGAAACAATTACTGTAGTTTCTAGAAACGGTCAACTATATCAGTCAGTTTTTGCCATACAGTGCAACTATTACATCACCCCTAACGGAACTTGCCGGAGTTGCAGAATTTGTGTGGACCACCACCTAAGACCAAGCCATGGATAATGTTAAGCGAGTTGTTTCAAAAAACGAGGTTATGAAACCATTACAATATGATTCGCCACTTCCGATATCGCTAATAACCGATGCATCCAACATGGGTGTAGGAGCCTGGGTAGGACCAGGAGAAACCCCCGAGAATGCGGGACCAGCTTTACTTCATAGCAGAAAATTCTCTTATTCCCAAATGAATTATGGCACAACTGACAAGGAGGCCCTAGCGATAGTCAATGCATTGAGGTCATTCCACCACATACTTGCAAGAAGCAAGTTTACTTTTGTGCCAGATCATCTACCTCTGACGTACCTCAAGTCGAGCAAGACACCCACTAAGAAACATCTCCGATGGAGAGGGTTCCTTGGGGGATACGATACTGAAATACTGTATAGACCATGGAAATTGAACTATTTAGCAGATGTATTATCCCGTCTTTATGATGAGAATGATGATTACCCACATACTGCAAAGCATCCCATACAGGAAGACTATTCACCTACTACCTCACCTATTGCATCCATTCTTTCTTCCAGAGAACCGACTATCGAACATGAAATGTCTCGATTCGAAACCCTCGCAGTTGAGCACATTGGTGCTCATTCAGAATGGGGAAGCAACTGCAGGCTGGAGCAAACACAGCTAGAGGCAAACGATTACCGGAATAGTGAACCTAGAAAAGATTTGGGAGACCATCGCAGTTTCACCAGTGGAAAGAGTGAGGAGGAACACGAACATGCATCAATGCACGGGGCAATCTGCAACATACCCTTTTGTCCTAACCACAAGGAAGTGAAACCCAAAACTAAAATCTATGCGATTTCTCCCTGCAGCACCCCGCCGATTATCAAAACTCCTCCCAACACCAATGATGATCATGGCAATAGAGATAGCCATTCACCACGCCCCCGCCTCGATATCCGAGCCATCAGAGAACGTGTCAAAAAAGGTTTGGGCTGTGGAACACCCCCAACCGAATGTCATAATTACGAGCAACCTGAATGTCACCACAATGAACCACTCTATGAAGGACCTCTCGCATACCGAAATGATGTTCCGGTAGTGGAACCACCCTCACTACCTCACGAGAAATGTCAGCTCTCCAAAGTTCATGAGACACCTGGTGAGGAGGAAGAGGTAACGGTATTAGAAGAAGTGGTGGATGAAAGGGAGATCATCCAAGGAGTGAATAATAGGAAGAACATTTGGAGGTAACAGATAGTCCAAGGATATAGGAACGACCCTATCTACCAGTTAGCAAAGGATTCCAATAACACTTCACAAAATGGAATGATGCAACATTACAGAATACATACCGGATGGGTTTACACTACTACAAGAGGAGGAGAACATTGCCTATACACTCCGAAAGGTCATGGAGTGAATGGAGAAACGCTAAGAGACCTGATGATTGGGGAAATACACATTAAGAAACACCGTAGTGGTGATCGAAGCCTCCGGTATGTAATGTAATACATCTACTGGCCGTAGATGAGGAAGTACTTTCAAGACCATATCCTACAGTGTGACATATGTCAACTGAATCGGGAAAGGACTAGATTACCCACTGGGAATACCCTTTGGCTCCCCTTTCCCACTGAGATATTTTCGAGCTATGCTAATGACTTCATGGGACTATTAACTAAGCTGAGGGATATGATTTAGTATTGGTGGTAGTGGACAGAGTAGTTGAGTTCCGCTGGCTGATACCAACATTAGTAAATGCTACTGCGATTTCGACGATGGAATTACTCTGGCAACACATCTTTATGCCTCCTGAAATACCTTCGTCCATTGTTAGTGATACTGATCCTCGTTTTACTTCTCGGTTATGGAGACAAACATTGAAGACAATTGGAGTTGAATACATTATAGCCACACCTGGCTACCACCAAACCAACGGACAAGCAGAAAGGAAAATCCAAGATCTTAAAACAGCATTAAGAAATGTTGTTAATACCCGCCAAACAAACTGGTTAACCTCTCGCCCTGCAGTGACAGCTCACTCCTATTCATGTCACTCAGATACTATAGCAATGTCAACATACAAAGCGGTGTATGGGCGAGAATACCAACTACGCGATACTTACAAAGTCAATGCTAGAGGAGTACCCGCTTCTGATGATTACTACAATCGACACTACGAGATCAGAAATGCGGTATACCAAGCGTTACGGTTGGCTAGAGGAAGATCAAACAGAGTGGGAACTAAAAGGAGGAACACACACAAACCTGTTGAGATTGGTGAAAGGATTATGATTTTTGGAGACCAGTTTGCGACAGAGTCTGGCAGATCTCGGAAACGGCAGCCACGATAGCGAGGAGCTTTTACTGTACTTGAATTTGATGAACAAACCCAGAACTATACTGTTAGCATGGATGCATGAATGTACCGAAGGAAAAAAAGATTATTCCACTATTCGGTAGTCAAACCTTACCACACCGGCGATGATTTTCAATTTCCAGGGCAAGCATTTGCGAAACCAGTGCCTATTCTCATCAAAGAAGAACAAGAATTAGAAGTACAATCAGTCCTCAATTACAGGGAACGATATGGCAAATGACAATTCTTGGTTAGTTGGAAAGGATATCCACCAAGCGAGAACAGTTGTGAACCGGTGGACGGATTAGAACATGCAACAGATTTAGTTATGGCATGGTGGACAGATAACATGCCAGGAGATGAGTTTCCCACGGTATTTTCAGGGTTTATTCCTATCTGTCATTCACCGACCAAGGATGGCTTTGAGAGCTATCAGGATGTACCCACGGTTGATAAAGGGCTTTGGGATCCTTATTTGAATTTTGATTATGATAGCGAGGATTCAAGATCTTTTGGTTATAGTTGGAAATAAGGATTTTATTTTGTTTTCGCGGTGTAAACGGTATTGGTTACTGGTTTTGGACTTTCAGGTATCAGTTGTTACTCTTAGTCTTTTGAATGAGCTGCAGGAAACGAGATTTGCCTCTAGGCTGCTAGTATAGAGTTAGATACTCTATATGTTGTATGTTTGATTTCGAGTATCGGTTTGATACTCAATAGGTTTTATGTTTGGTTTCGAGTATCGGTTGCATACTCTATATGTTTTATGTTTGGTTTCTAGTATCGGTTTAATACTCTATATGTTTTATGTTTGGTTTCAAGGCTACCGTTTTGGAGTCTCACATGTTGGGAGAACAAGTCTTCCGGTAGCCTGAGAAAGTGTATTTAAGGATCTGCCATTCTTCTCGTTAAAAGGAGCAGACTTCGGCAGACAGAGCTTTCGATATACTTGGTTGAACAGTTACTCTCTTCTGTTCCCTTTAAGAATTTTTAGCTTGAGACCAACCACACATCTCAGAGACTTCAGTATTTGGGATACAGTAAGAAGTCTATTCACCCACCACAGCTAAAGCCTCCGGACTTTGATTCGCTAGTTACCACATAGGTACAGAACAAAGCCCGATAACCTTTTGATTACCGCATCTTCTGAGAGGCTGTCATACTATCCATGGGCCATAATAATTGATTCTACCATGTACCCTGTTCATCCTACCAAAGTATGCAAAGCCATTTGTGTTCAGTAGTTTCCAAGAATGAGCGATAGCTTCTTTTAGAATATTTTTAACCTCATTGACAGGACCATTCTAGAGCAGCAGCTTATGATGCTTCGTATGTAGCTTGTCCTTCACCAGAGATGCAATATTTTCAATTGCATAAAGGTCTAGTGAATAAGGAAGATTTTCTAGTAGAGAACTTCCATTTCCCCTGAGCCAACTCAGGAAAGGCAAGTTAGTCTGAGCATTGTCAATGATCAAAAATACCTTCTCCTCTCCAACTTGCTTCTTGATATTCTCCCTTCTGCCTGTAAAGTCATATTGATCCTAAACATCAAGAACTGACTTGCCAGTCATTCCACCCTTAGCAAATGAAGAATTAAGAAAAACAGGTGATGAAAAACTATTAGTTTGACCATAAGAACAACCTGTCATCATCTGGCTAATATTTTCCTCTCCTTTCCTAGAGGCAGGTTCAACACAATCCTTATTTCACTTTTCTTTTCGGTATTTAAATACCCCTTTCTTTCTCTTTTCTCCTTACCTCTCCACATCTCCCTCACATTCCATATTGCCTTCCTTCTCGTTATTTGCCCTATTCAATTCCTGTGCGCCCATGCCCATTTTAATCTCTTATGAGCTCTATCCTCATCTAAGTGAACGCACTCTTATGCTATTCACTTCTTAAAATGCTTTTCTCAAAGTTTTCTCTTAACTGTCTTAGGAGAAATATTGGGACTTACTTTCTCTGCAATTGCATAGCAGCTAGTATGGTAACCTCGAGAGCTTCCTCCACTATAGCATTAACGTGGAACTTGAAAGTTTCACGATGTCTTCAGCTAACTTCATTCTTCTTGCACTCTTGATCTCCTTTTGCAAATACTCTTTTGACATTACTGACAGGAATGTCAAAGTAGTGTGAAATTTAGTAATTTGTTTTCTACAGCACACATAACTCGAGAATTCATACCCTTGTAAACTCAAGAAGGTCTTTGGATGGAATAAGCCGCTTGGCATATCTGCCCAAAATAGTAGGTATAGTTTATTGAAAAGGTGAATCCTGTAAATTGGTTCAACTTTGCTAGGTATGGAGTAGTTTATTTAGAAAGTGTGGATGGAGTGGCGTGCTAAGGAGTCGAGTATTGCCATTGCCATTCAGAGCTAGTTAATTTTGTCCTTGGACTATACATATAGTACTTATGTAATATTACCAGGATATTTATTTTTCTTCACTAATATTATACCGAAATCTCTTGTAGTTGTCTTACTACTGTAACTAGCTTGAAACTAGTTTCACCTACTCAAGACATACCTGGTAGTAATTTCCAATCTTTGTTGTTTTATCACTATGAATTTGCTATTATCTTACAATATAGTTAGTACAGATTTGTATAGTTAACTCACTTGTCAGTTTTATCTTCCTTGCATTTATTAGTTGTTTGTTCACCCATATGTTATCGCTTTACGCATTTCACTTTTGGACTTTGTCTGCTTTATCCTCTCACTTCTGCCCTCGCATTATTGTGTAATCTCTTGTGACAGGTCATTCCAGTTATGTTTCCTAGCTACAATCTTGTATTCAAAGAGCCTTATTATCCTTTAAGTATTTAGTCTCTCAAGCTCCCCAGGGACACTCTTCTGAACATACTACCAGTTGAACAGGCACTCGATCATTTCCTGAGCTTCACTATCATTACACAGCGCTTACTTGCCCCTCTCTTGCCATCATAACAATGTCCAAGAACATGGTGGAGATTCTCGGGATACTCTGTAGGTGGTTACCTAGATGATCTAAAATCATATATCAGTTCTCAAGGCATCAGGTCAAGTATGGATAGGTTCATGCCAAGATGATCATAAAGTAATCATGTTTATTATAGGACCACTGAGGCCCAGAAAGTGATAGGCTACTGGCTGCATTCCTGGCCCCGGCACCTCACACCCGACGGTAGGCCATTTTTTGAGGGTTCCCCAGTCTTGTTACTGTTCAAGGGATCCCGCATGCGGCTTCGCTAGAGGAGCTGCCCATAAATTGAGACGGGAAGACATTCTGCTCTCTCTAGGGAAAGAGCTAGGTGGGACCCGCGATAAGGATAGTGTGGGGACAGCGCACAAAATACCAGCAAAATAGACCACCGGTGTGCACGTAATAGTAGAGCTGTGGCAGGCAAAGCCTGTCCTGCCGGGTCCTGTACTGGGCTCTATTAACTAATTTAGAGAAAACTACTACAGTCAAGCTGCAACTAAGTAAACCACAAATTGAAGAAAAGGTCCCAAGTAGGACTTTCTGGTCTACTCATAATGCTCAAGCTGTTCCGCAGGTTTTAGTCTCTTTAAGTAATAGGCCTCAGGGATTGCGAATTTCCGCAGTAATAATAGTGAAATGTAAAGTATATGTGCTACTATGCTCTATAGAAGTGGAGCAACTGGTCTGTAATTCTTGAAGCTTCGTGAACCTAGTTAATTAGTTGTAGACAAGGATATTACCCAGGATCCACTTCCTATCATAACTTCACATACTGATATCTTATGGTAAAAACAATGTATTTTCTACGTAGTTTGTCTCCTCTGTTTCAGTTAACGATAACATGGTAATAGGTTTATAAATTACCACAGAGCTATATTATTCTAAGGATATGAAGCCCAAATAATTATTCTATCCAGTTAGAAAGCTCCTTCTGTAACCACCTCCTGGGGGATGCAGTAATTGAGGCGATACTGGGCTTGATTCTGTACCTACGTGGTAGCTACTGAATCAAAGTGTGGAGGCTTTAGCTGAGGTTGTTGAATAGATTTCTTACAATATCGGAACTTCCGAAGTCTCTGAGATGTTTGGTTGATCTCAAACTGATGATTCTCGAAGCGAACTGGAGGGAATAACTCTGCAACCCAGTATATTGAAAACTTTGTCTACCGAAGTCTGCCTCTGCTAATATCAAGAATAGCAGTTTTTAAATACACTTTGTTAGGCTACTGCGAGCCTTATTCTCATAACATGTAAGACTCCAAAATGGTAGCCTTGAAACCAAACATGAAACCTATAAAGTATCAAACCAATATTCAAAGCCTAACATAAAACATATAGAGTATCAAACCGATACTCGAAATCCAACATAAAACATCTGGAGTATCAAGCAGATACTCAAAGCCAAACATAAAACATATATAGTATCAAACCGATAATCAATACCAAACACAAAACATATAGAGTATCAAACTGATACTAAAAACCAAACATAAAACATGTAAAGTATGAAACCTTATACTATTAGGCTAGAGGTACACATCATTTCCTGAAACAATTTCAAAATACAAAGGGTATCAACTGATACCTAATAATCTTAAACCAGTAACTGGCACTAGTTACACTGCGAAAACAAAATAAAACCATTATTTCAAAACATAACAAGAAAATCCTTGATCCTCGCTATCATAATCAGAATTCAAATAAGGATCTGAAAACCATTTCTCAAGTGGGGGTACATCTGAATAGCTCGCAAAGCCATCCTTAGCAGCAGAAAAACATAATGGAATATATAGAGAAAAAACCAGCGGAAACTCATCTCCCGGCATCTAAGCTGTCTACCATGCCTGACACAAGTCTATCGCATGTTCCAACCCTTTCACTTGCTCCCAGATATTCTCACTTGTGGGGTATACTTTCCAACTAACCAGGAACAGTGTCTTACCATATAGCTCCCCGTAATCAAGGACTGATTGAACTTCCTATTCCTGTTCTTCTTTCGTAAGGACCAGTGCTGGTTTCTTAAATGCTTGTGCTGGGAACTCGCAATCGTTATTGGGGTGGTAAGGTTTGACTACCGACCACAGGAAAACCTCCTTCTTCGTTCTATAAATTCTCGCATACATGCTAACTGTGTAGTTCTGTCTATCTTCATCGAATTCACGCAATGTAAAAGGGTCTCACCAATGTGGCTGTAGGTTCTGCGATCTGTCAGTCTGTGTAGCAAATTGGTATGCAAAAACTATAATCCTTCCACAATCTCCACAGGTTTGCGAAGGTTCATCTACTTTGCTGCTACATTGTTTGATCTTGCCCTAGGCAACCACAACGCTTGGTATGCTGCATTTCTAATTTCTGAGTATTGATAGTAGTAATCATTGGATGCTGGGACTGTAGTGGAGTTGACTTTATAGGTTTTAAGAAGTTGGTATTCTTGCCCATACACTGCTTGGTATGGGGACATGCCAATAGTATAAGAGTGACCTGCATGAGAGTAAGCTGTCACTTCAGTGAGAGAAGTTGACCAGTTTGTTTGTCATGCATTAATAACATTCCTCAATGCTGTCTTCAGTTTTCTGATTTTCCTTTCCGCCTGTCCATTGGGCTGGTGCTGGCATGGCATACGCATGAGGTATGCAACTCCAATTGTCTACAAGGTCTGATTCCAAAAATCGGGCGTAATCCATGGGTCAGCATCGCTAACAATTGACGTGTACATTCTATGAGGCATGCAGATATATTGGCGCAGTAAATCCCTGATCGACATTGCCCTAGTATTTATTGTTGTCGGTATCAGCCAGCTGTAACCAACTGCTCTGTCAACTACCACCAGTATCGAATCATGTCCTCTCACTTTAGTGAAAGGCCGCATGAAATGAATAGCATAGCGCAAAAAGATCTGCGAGGGCAAAGGAAGAGCAAGGGTGTTACCTGGGCACAATGTCACTGGTTCTTAATTTAGCTAGCATATGTCACCCTGTAGGACATAGTCCTTGAAATCATGCCTCCTCTCCCACCAGTTGATCTATTCTGTTGTGTACCGGAGGTTTTGCTCAGCACTATGGTGTCCTTTCTTGTGTATCTCTCCTATGATCAGTTCCCTTAGCACTTCACCAGTTACTCCATGACCCTTCAGCCTGTATAGGCAATCTTATTATCCACTTGTAGTGGCACAGAGTAGACCGTTATATATATTGTAGCGTTGGATTATTCTGTTTTGTGATGTGTGCCTGGAATCCTTCGCTACCAGATAGATAGGGTCGTTCCTATATCATTTGACCATCGGTTCCCTCCAAATGTTTTTCATATCATCCGCTCCTTGGATGATATCCCTTTCGTCCTCCACACTTTCTAATACCATAGCATTCTCGTCCTCATCAAGTGTCTCCCACACTTTCTAGAGTTCTCGGTTTGCGTGAGGTAGGATGGGTGGTTCCAGCACTGGAATCTCGTTTTGGTAGGCGATGGGCCCCACATACAGGCGGGTGGTTAGTTGGTGATCAGGGTACTCAGGATCGCAATATTGTGGGGACCTGTTAGGCATATGGAAATCCGAGACATGTGCACAGACCCACGGTAGGGTAACTGCGCACAGACCCTCAATTTACCGGAGTGCCAACACCCCCCTCCGGCCCCCTTATGGGGCCCGCACGTCATTAGAGAGATTTCGAGAGTTGCGTCCCATAACTAAAATGTCACATCAATGAAGCCCACTTCATAACACCATATACGTCGCCGCCGTCCGTCCGACCGCATGCTGTTCGCAGGATATATGAGAGGGGACCTTTGGCGACATCTGGGAAGTGGAACGGAGGAAATCCGTGGCAGGCGCATTGAGATAGTAGGCTTCGAGGTTAGGCTTCCTAACTATGGGCCGAAAGTGACGGGACGTTTTCGGCGAAATACTCCAAGAGGTTATCCCAGTAGCGGAAGCTATTAGGGGTATACCGAATCCACCCATACCCTTCTGAGATCAGCTGTAGGTTGGTTGGTCCTAGTAATAGGACCCCTCTACGGAGGCCGGCGGACCAAGGGGAAGCACGCTCAGAAAGGAAGACCTAGATAAGTCGGAGACCCTTAAGACGCTGACACGTCGGGCTCGGACTTGCGATTGGCACTAGGTGATCCGGCATGAACCTGATCACTTCATGACCGAAGAGACGACTGGACGATAGTCAACAAGACTAAAGTCATATAAAAGTCTATGCGGACATCTAAGTTGGAGGCGGCTGTTTGGTATAACAAATAGCGCAGTCATCTCAACGGAGGAATACTATTCCGAGTCCGCGAAAGGGTGTGATAAGTTTCAGGGTCAAACGGTGTTCGCACTTATAAGATTCTGGACGTTTGCGTATTAAAACCAGAGTGGTACTTCGGAGGCATAGTAGTTAGAAGTAGTCCGCGAACACTCAGACGCGGGATATAAATATCGAAGTGCCTCCCGAGCTTTACAGACATCATCAAGCAACGGAGAAGAGATCTTATCAATATAATATTGTTTTACGCTTTAAATCTTTACTTTACTTATATTATCGAGACGAGCCTTCCTCGACAGATTCTCCAATCAAAGATTTCGGGCCTACGTCCCTCAGTTATATACTAGAGTTTGGCGTCCGCCTAACAGGACCCATGTTCTGATACCTTCTTAACATGTTCCTTGATGGCTTAGATATTGAGCCGGGACGTTGCGAATGGTTATCAGTATAGTTTTGATCACCGCTGGTGTTAGCGGGAGTTTTACTAATCAGTGGACTGCTCCAGTAGGAGCCAGCGCACGTCTTTGTTTTAGGTTTAAATTCTTCATAGTCAGGACAGAAAGGTAAGTTGCAAAATGCCCCTTGCATTGATGCATATTCAAGTTCCTTCTCACCTCTACCACTGGTATAACCTCGATGGTCACACCAATCATTTAGAGGTTAGCTATTTCTGCAATTGTTTGCGTCTAGCTGTGCTTGCTCCCTGTTGTAATTGTTTGACTGTTCTGAATGAGTACCAACATACTCCGCAGTGAGGCCTTCGAACCGTGACATTGCCTGTTCAATAGTAGGTCCTTCACAAGAAAGAAAAGATGAAATAGGTGAGGAAGTAAGCCACTTGTCTTCTTGCTTGGGATCTTTGGCAGTGTGTGTGGGTGGTTATGATTTTTCGGGTAGAGGCGGGATAACGCATCTGCTAAATAGTTACATTTTCCTGGTCTAAACACTATTCCAGGATCGAATTTTCCAATGACCCCTCTCCATCGCAATTGCTTGTTGTTAGGTGTGGTGCTGGTCAGGAGGTAGCTTAGAGGTGGCTGATCTGTAACCATGGTAAAGATTCATCCGGCATGTATGTGGTGGAATGCTGTCAGTGCATCCACTATTGCTAGAGCGTCCCTGTCGGTTGTGCCATAATTCATTTAGGCATCCTGGAATTTTCTGCTACGAAGCCAAGCAGGGCTGGCATTCGCAGGTGTTTTCCCTTGTCCTACCCATGCTCCTACACATGTGTTTGATGGATCGGGTATTATGCTTATTGGAAGTGACGAACCATATTGTAATGGTTTCATAACCTCGTATCTTGAAACAACTTGCTAAATATTTTCCAGGGATTGGTCTTGGGTGGCTGTTGACAAAGCTTTGGCAGTTCCGGTGAGTTCCGCCAAGGGTAATGTAATGCTTGCAATATGTGGCAAAAGCTGACTGATGTAGTTAACCATTACTAGAAGTTCCTGTAATTATTTCTGGGTCTGTCACTATAACCGCCTGTCGACCAGTGCAGTAAACGTATGGTTTGCAGGCTTTCTTCCTTAATGAAGGTGGTAACTAGGGAAGTAAAGTCCAGAGGCTTTAACTGAGGTTATTGAAGAGAACTCTTACTATGTCACGACTACTGAAGTCTGTGAGATGTTTGGTGCATCTCAAACTACAGATTCTCAAAGTGAATCGAAAAAGGTAAGCATTGAACCAAGTATATTGCAAACTCTGTTTACAGAAGTTTCTCGAATGTTGCCTCTTCTAATCGTGAAGAATAGCAGTTCTTAAATACACTTCTTTAGGCTACGAGGGGCCTTATTGTCATATCATCTAAGTCTCCAAAACAGTAGCCAGAAAACCAAACATTAAACATATAAAGTATCAAACCGATACTCGAAACCAAACATAAAACATATAGAGTATCAAACCGTTACTTGCAACCAAACATAAAACATATAGAGTATCAACGCGATACTAGAAATTAAACATAAAACATATGGAGTATCAAAGCGATACTACAAACCAAACATGAAATCTATGAGTATCAAACTGACACTCGAAACCAAACATAAAACAAAGAGAGTATCAAACCGATACTCAAAATCAAACATAAAACACAAAGAGTATCAAACTGATACTCGAAACCAAACATAAAAGATATAGAGTATCAAACCAATAGTATCATGCTAGAGGTTCACCTTGTTTCCTACCACTAATTCGCAACACAAACAGTATCAGCTAATATATAACAATCATAACCAGTAACCAGTACCGATTACAGCTCAGCTTTCCCGCTGATATATTGACAGTACATTCTTTATGACCTTCGGATCCAGATCCTTCCATAGCTAGGTGTATCCTGATAGGTGTCTTCACATCCTCCCATGGAATTCCACGCATGCTCGCAAAGCTAGCACTAATCGGGTTTGCCGCTATTAATCTGGTGTCAAACAGGACTCTTGCTTCTGTGCCATCGATATGTATCCTTCCTTTGAGAGCGTCATGACGCCCGAAACCCGCCCACCCAGTAGCCCTCTTGTTAATATCTTCCACCACCGCCCCTACTTCCTTACCATAAATAAACACTTCTTCAGCGCGATTTTCATGTTCTACTCTGTTGGAGGTGACTTCCTTTTTCACCTTCGCTTTACCGCGGCATTTGCCATTGTCATCTTTGGTGGAAAGGGCGCCTGCTAGATGTCTGTTACCTCTTCAGGTATAGCAGCGACCTTTTTCCACTTCTTCCTTAAACTTGTTGTGGGATTTGTGTTTCATTTTCCAATTGGCCTTCTGCCCTTGATGTTAGGAAGTGAATTCTTTGGTCAGTTTGGCGAATGTTTCCTTCCTATAAGCGCCTGTACTTTTTAGGATAGCCTCTCTGCTCTCTACATTGGGTATAACTTCCATAAAGGTATCTGTTTCAGCATACTGTAATTCGGCTGCTTGTCATAACCTGGAATGCATGTGCTTAAAGAATTGCCGATTGAAAGAATAATCGCTTACAGTTTCAGCAGGTAGGTGTCAGCAGAACATTAGCAAATTGGTTCCTATTGTTGATATTCTTGGTATTTTTCCATTATTCACTTAGGTGATTTCATGTAATTTGCGGTAGGTATCATCCTTCTGTTTCGAAGATTAAAATCTTTCTTGTAGGTATCCACAAGGTCTTCTCTTGTCATATCTTCACTGAAATGCTCAGCTGCTTGAAAGGCTGCTTCTTCAGGTCACCCTTCACAACATAGGATCCAATATATTCCTCCTGCAGCTTCCCTGGTTCATAATCCTTGTAGATGTAGATATAACTGTACTGAGTTATACCATCCATTGAACACTTCGGGTTTCAGGTCATCTCCTTTACCAGTAAACTCATTAGGTGAAGATACTTTGATACTGAGTTTGGCCGTCATGACTGGGTTAGGCCTGGGGGTCAGTGGTCTTGGGACTTCAGGTCCTGGGGCCCTGCATCTGAAGCCATATTATCTGATTCTGCCCTAATATCAGAACTGTCGCAATCGTCGTCTGGTGGTGTGGAAGGTACCTCTGTACCTGCAGAGTTTTTTTTGAGGATTCTGGAAACCCTCCACGAGTAGTAGCCGGTGGCTTTGGTGGTCTTTGTGATGATTCCCCTGGTGAGTGTTCCGCAGCGTATCTGGCTAACTGCCTGGCAGCTATATTGCGTTTTGCTTGGGCTTTGGCTGGACTGTTCATGAACCGTCCTTTGGCATCCAAGGTGCGCGATTTAGAACCTTTCTCAGGCCCTTGCCCTTACTTGGTCCCAGAAGGCCTTCTATCTTTATAACTTATGGATGTTAAAAAACTGTAACAACCTGCTGGGGGATGCGGTAATTTCGCCATTAACGGGCTGGGTTGTGTACCAAGGTGGTAGCGAACGAATCAAAGTCTGAAGGCTGTATCCAATGTTGTTCAATATACTTTTTCTATATTGCAACTTCCGTAGGCTCCGAGATGTTTGAGTGATCTCAAACTGATCATTCCTGAAGCGAACCGAAGTGAGTAAGTGTTCAACCAAGTATATTGAAAACTCTAGCGGCCGAAGTCTGCCTCTTCTAATGTGACGAAAAGCTGATGTCAAATACACTTTGTTAGGCTACCGGGAGCCTTATTCTCATACCATGTAAGACTCCATAATGGTAGCCTTGAAACCAAACATAAAATATATAAAGTATCAAACCAATACTCAAAACAAAACACAAAACATATAGAGTATCAAACCGATACTCGTAATCAAGTATAAAATATATAGAGTATCAAACCGACACTTAAAACCAAATATAAAACATATATAGTATCAAACTGATACTAAAAACCAGATATAAAAGATACAGAGTATCAAACCGATACTCGAAACCAAACGTAAAACAAATAAAGTATCAAACCATATACTATCAGGCTAGCTCCACACCTCATTTCCTCTAACAATTTCAAAATACCAACAGCATCAACTGCCACCTGTTAATCCCAAACGCTTAACCCGTACCGGTTACACCTTCTATTTATCTTAGCCTCTTTACCAATGCTGTAAAACTGTACTCTGGTTTAAAACAACTATTCTTAAAACAGCTATACCAACACGTATTTTGCTTATTAATAAATAAAAGCTACATATTCCGATTCCTCTTATTTAGAAGTGCATTGTAGCTAGTTTCTAAACTGGTTGAATTATTCTTTATGCCTATAATCAATTATAAATTGATTTTTCCTATAGTAGCTATGGCGAGCCGCATATAAGTGAAGAGCCGCATGCCCGTAAATTACGTTATTGGATTAAAAATAAACTTATCTTATGATACAAAGTAATATTGTGCCTCAAAGGGATGTTGAGCCACAAAATTATGTTGAGCCGAGAAGTGATGTTGAGCTGGCAGGCCCTCATTGGAGTGCCTCCAACAGTGAGCATGCAAACTTTGGAGGTTGTGGTACAAAAGCGAGAGCATTGGCACGACTACATGGTTCGCACCGGGTCACTTGAAAAAAAGAACCATTTTATCTTGAGGAGGGATACCGCAAGTGAGGTGAAGCGCTTCGTGGGGCACCAGCTATACAGAACGATATCGAGGCTAAGTAGGGCACAATGGCTAGTTCCGAAACAGTCATCACTTCACAGGGCATATGCCCCCAGCCACCAGGTGAGTATCTTCCAGGGTTCCCAACCATCCCGTTCGTTCAACTTTCGCTCCGCACGCTGAAGCTAGTGAGGATCGTGTGATGGAGCCTCACATGGGCACGGGAAATCTGGCGGGGGCGCAGAAGTTTGGGGAGGAACGAGGGTTATGGATTGTGTCCGAGCGTTGATAGGAATAATGCCCGGTGCCGTCGTTGGATCAGGTATCGCTGCTAGTGGTGGTGTGGTAGCGCCAGCGGTCAGGGCTGCAGGTTGTAATGGGTTCAACGGTTCCGCCGCCCGGACCAAAGAAAGAAAATAAACCTCTCCCACTACACTTCCATCGCTCCAGCCACAGTATTCATAGTAGCCTTCTGTGAGCCGACCGTCGCTGTAATCATTGTCTTCATCCACCTCCTCTTCCTAATATTATGTCTCGTCATAACCAGCGCCTACCATGGCGAGCTGGTATAGAAGGTCACTTGCCGGTGATAGGCCCGAGATGTGGACTCAAGGGTTGGGAGAAATGTTCCATACTTAGCTATTCTGCTCCGCTGTTCTTTTGAGCTGCTCACTGTGTAGTACTAGTCTGGAAATATTTTCTTAACATCTATGGCACAGAGGGATATTCATGAAGGATACCCCGAAGACATTTGGGATTCCGCAGGGACTGGCCCCCCCACTGCTTCGAATATATTGAAGACCTGTTTGAAGGCTTGGGGCCTCAACAAAATGACAGACCAAACATGACTTTATCATACTTAGCCTTTGATTCACTCATACTATTCGTGGTGGGAAATGCCTGATTATCCATGCTTGGTCTACATGGCTCGACTGAGAGCACGGTCATGACATCCTAACATTACTATCCTATGAATTGAGATACCTACAAGCTATATTCCTGTAGGATCTTCGACAAAGGATACATTAGGTATATTGCAACCATGCCCCTTGAGTATTGTCAGTGCTTTATCGTTCATCGCTGTCTTCTTTCGACGTTTCTTACTAGAGTCATCATTGCCGAGGAGAGGATTCCCATTCAGATGGCACTAAAAGACAGCGTGGATTCCGGAGCAATAACCACGATCACCGTACTCACAGCTTATCACCCGGCGGAAACAAAACGCCAAGACACCAGGCAACTGCCAAAAGCGGGGTATGAAAATTTTCTCCTCTCAAACGCTCTCTCACTCAAACACTCACTTGGTCAATCTCTTTTCCGCACCAACTCGCTCTATTTTATCGCACAACTAACTAAAAAAGATAGGAAAAAACACGGCATTATAAATAACTGATGAAAACAGATTTCTTGCTCGTTCCACCACACTTCCTGGCTCTCTACCAGCAACCACACATACTCAGGTAAGCCCCCATTCCTCCACGCATTCCTATGCTAACAGAAGAGAAAAATAAGCAGGACAAACACGACAACTCCGACACTCGCACACGCCTCACTCACATACCCGTCGTACCTGCCACCCCCCCCCCCTACCAATATCATACACGAACCCGTACCGACGATAGCGACAAACACCGGACGAGAGAGCGCTGGTCAAAGGGACCACGAACGGCAGGCAGGCGACGAACGGCACACGACAAAAAACAAAGCAGCGAACGACCACAAATAACGGCTAGCGGTCGAGCAAAGAGAAAGATGGCGCGCGCATATCCGGATGAGCGAGAGAGGCAACGGACGGATGGTGGTGGAAAGATTGGGAAAGCATGCCGAGCATGCTTGGAGCATACCGTGCATGTAGCAAACATGCTCGATAGGTTCTAGGGGTGTTGGATATTGTTTGAGCATGTCGAGCAGTACCTGGGGGTTCCATCCATTTCCAACCTGCACATCCCCTCAAGGCCACCCCCCCATCATATCCACATGAACCGCGCTTCCTCCTCCTCCTTCTATGTCGATGAGTGAGCCCACCATCCGTGCCCTCTTCTGGACACCGACAATTCCCGGTGTGCGATATTGCCAATTCAAAGACGTGGATCGAATGATTGTTGGCACTGACAACCCCCAATCTCCGATGTTTGTGAAATGCAACGCCCCAACCACTCTCCCCCACTGACAGTCGAACTGCCAATTCGCTTAGGCTACTCGTGTACCATATGCAGATGTCACCATCGTCGTGTGCGCTCACAAGAACCTCCTCGTACCTAAGGTCTCCAACTGTGAGAGAGTTGCTCGCTAGAGGTTTTGCGGGGTGAATATACGTTGGTATGGTCGTGGTAACACAGGAGGTGAGGCGTGTATTGGAGAGGTTTGGCGAGACGATCTGATTTTGATATGCTGTGTTTTAGACACAAATTAATCACTTTAGGGCAATGTATCATGGCTATGGCTTTGTGAAGACGCCACTTAAAATAGTTGGCCTCAAAACCTTAGAGATACCGGAGCTGGGCGGCGGGAAGCTGACCAGGTTATTGTGCCAGAGCGACGCTTCTCCGAGGTCACTCAAAGATTAAAGCCGCCAGTGAATGCCCGGTCCGGGATGAAATGTCATTACACATTCTTCGGCGAGGGAAAATCCGGTCTGCCAATCTCCCCTTCTCACCCACTGACACGAAACGTGGACTGGACTTTTGAAATGATAAGTAATCAAACACACCTTCTGGCTGAGGAAGTTAACTTCGATCAGTTTGTAGGCTGGCAGGTTGCAATTCACCTTATTTACGGGGGCAGCGTAATAAAGCGGCTCGATTGGCCCCCCCGCCCGATCTCGCAGGAATAGCAGTAGGTGTGACCACAACAACTGGAGAAGAAGATAGGTTGAGATGGAGGGGGGCAGAGAATTGCGGCAAATAACCAGAGGGGGGATGGTGGGGGGCAAAAAGAACGAAAGGATGTTGGAGAAATTACTGAGAGGGTGAGGAGGGGGGATGAACGGACGGGGGTTAGGGCTAACGGGGGGCTATCGGCTAGAATTCTCCTTTTTTGCCTTTCATCTCATTCCTCCATGGAAGTGGGATTGGGGATGTTAATCCACTCTCAGATTGTCACCTGTCCGCCTGCGATAGGTTTAGTCTGATTTTTTAAAATAATTACGAATGCCAGTTGATGAGATCCGACACATCAAGTGCACTGATCTTATACGGTGTTGCGAAAACGTTGACTCTTCTCAGGAGCTTTAGACTCTGAATCCGGAGAGTACACAGCTGAGCGCCGATGAACCCTTGAGCAGTAAACTATTGCTTTATCATAATAATATTATGATATCTTCGGAGAAGGAGTGCTGCAAGGGGGGTTAGGGTTATATGGAGGTGATGAGTCAGTCATTTGTTGGACACCAAGTTTGGCATTGAGAAACAAGCTACTTATCCCCCCCTAACCCTAACTTAGTGACATTTCATAGGGTCTGAGCCACACAAGTAACAACATCTCCAACCACGCTGCTCATCACGCTTTGTATGATATGGCTCCAGGCGTCCATTCTCCCTTCCGGAACTGGAATCACACCAGTCCAACTGACTCGCGGTCCCAGTTCGAGTCTCTGCTATATCAATATCTTGCCCCTCTTCTCACACGTTATCACCTTTGCCCCCAACCAGACCAAATAAACAATATCCTCACGGTATCGCAAGATTAGCATTACGAAACGGATATGCCGCCATCTTGGACATTATGGGAGTATCCTATGGATGAGGCCACACAGGTCGCGGGAGCGTTTCCGGTGTAACAACCAACAGCCCCACAGGCCAAGCTGGACCAGGATCTACGGTTCGATTACTGGACCGCATAGTACTTAGTTTGTGCTCGAGCGCAAGAGTGTTCTGGGGCCCAGCAACATAAGTCCTCTCCCAGGGTGTTTCCCGAGTAATCGCTACTTCCTCTCGAAAGTGGTCCCCAACTTTTGCCATCACCAAAAAAGCCGTCACCCGCCATCACTCGTACTTCCTAATCCGGTCCAGTTTATGTATGAATACCACAAGTCCTACTAGACGTAGACCTAGATTTTGCAAACCCTCTTCCAATAGTACAGGTGCCAGACCTTCTACACAAGCACTTTGCAAAAATCGGCGCCGGGGGGGGGGGGGTCAAACACTTCCCTCAATTGTATGCTGGCTCGGTGATCCTAGCTTAATGAATTTGATTGAACATCCAGAGCCCCTGCCATGACAGGGAATCTTGTAGCCAGGGCGCAGTGTGACATGTTAAAAGTATTCCTAACCTAATAAATAATTTCGTACCAGCACGATGAACGCAACCCTCAATCTCACGATTAATAGTATTGCGACCAAGGGGGGGGTTACGCGGCCCAGCAGAGAGTGCATCGTGAAACCTGCTTTCAGGAACCTGCGATAATGTGTACCATCCAGATTACTGCAAATACACGAATACGATAACTCACTGAACACCATTTATGTTGCATTATCAGAAACTGTAAGATAAATTGGCAGTGATCCCGCCCATGCTTAGAATTGAAAGTAGGCTGGAGGACCGCGCAATTCAATCTTGGTTTTGGCCATAACAGTGCCACCGTAACTCCAGCGAAGATAGACTCAAACTCACGTTTGCCACGGGACGAGAAGCTCTGATGTTCGGTCCGAGCTTTGAACTCGAGCCCATCGTACCGACCTATTCCCTGTGCCGACCAAGACCAGAGCCAAGTATGTTCTCCTTGAATTTTTCTTTTCAAATATAGTAAGAGATAAGAAGAACCAACCTTAGTACTGAAAAGCAGGTTAGGAAAACGAGAAGCCGAGGACTGGGAAATTAATTGAGATCCGGCGGAGGAATTTCAGGCTGACGAGGTAGATCAAATCTTCCACAAAAATATAGCCCACAATTGATTTTCTATTCATGAAAGAGGCTTGTTACACCCTATCTTCAGGCGTAAGTACGATTTCCTTTTCCTTTTTTTCTATATTTTCTACTTTGTATGTCAATTTCTCCCCTAAGGCCTGCCGTATAACTCCTCCAGTAATCTTGGTGAGGGGGTAATACCCGATGTCAACGAACAAATCTAGGCTCGAGCCACCTGGGGGTTATTTCCTTGAGTCCATAATGGCAGGCCAGAACCCATGGTAAATCTAGACTATCCCGAGCCCATTCACTGGTGAGCCAAGCCAGCTCGAGGAAAAATCCAGTAGCGCAACTCAAACACCCAGATACTGGCACGACGCCAGACAGAATCTTGGCAAACACGGTGGAATACGGGACCCGAAGAATAGCCTACCAACTCTGAAGTTTCCGGACCTCATGGGAAGTGGAGGCCGTGATCTTTACCTCTACGACAACCGTGTATTCGTGAATCCTTGCGAAGACTGTCCCAAGACAGGCCCGGATACTGTTCGCACTGTACTTACTTTTGCCATTACAACATTTAATGCCGCCATGGAGAATATCACACCCTCCTGACAAGTTAAGGATATGGACTGGAACTGTTTGGAAACTTGCACTTTGAATAATAAATATATTCCCCTTTACTATTAATATACAGCACTTAATTGACAGCAGGTTCATGTCCCTGCTGTCGAATCTGTACTTCCACCTCACGTCGAAGTCGGTTGACGCTCAGAGGCAGTTGTGTTTCCGGGTTCAGCCCACTTGGGGTATTGCCGCCAAAGAGCTCATCCATTGTGATCCATGGATCGGCCACAGGTTGGGCAGGGGTGGGAAATATTTGCTACAAGATGCAGGAGTTGGTTGGTAAGATGTAGAAATGATAGAGGAAGGTAGGGTAGGGAAGGAAGGAACATACATATGAGGATATAATAGGTGCATTACCGGCGCCATAGCGGCAGATCTTCAAGGTGGCCTTGATTTGGTTGGTGATGCTTGGTCTGGACATTTTGAAGAAGATAACGATCCTGACGGCCCCCGCACTCCCTTCCTGCCACAATTGGAGGTCACGCAGTGATTGTGCCTCCGACTCAGCCCACCCAGACTCAAGGACTACCGTTGGAAACTCCCTCCGTATCCCATCAATTCGGGGCCTGCAGGAAAGGTCTGGCGTTTTTGACGAGCCCTCAAAACCACCAACAAAGTTTTCATAAGCTATTTCACCATCAATATAGGCTAGGTAGTTTCATAGGGCTAGTAGACTTACTAATATGACCACACTCTATTGCGCTGATGGCAACCGGGGTGAGGAGATGATCGTACGCCCAGCGGAAAAATTCTGTGGTTATCCAACTAAAAGCAGTTTCATGAAGGGCAGTCGGCATCACCACCCTGAGGTAACCGTCAGGGGCTACAAAGTGAATTCTGGTAATAGTTAGCATCTCCTTTATCATACTGGCAATATACTCACCTGCAACCAAATGGGGTAGTTTTATCTAGTGGATCTAGAAGGTTGTCCAGGATTTCAGAGGACACCTTAGGATCAAGTTCTGTGAACACAAGCAACTCATGGTTACGATTTTCAAGTGCTTCCTTGATTACTTGGAGGATTTGCGTAGCCATTGTAACGCAGTGATGTTTGGCAGGTCGAACTGGGTGACTGACGGAGCTTGCGTAGTTTATAAAGATTACCTTGCGGTGCGAATAATCAGGTTGTGACTGCTACAACAGTTCTCCTATAGCCCTAACCCCCAATTATAGTAGGGTGACAAATAGCTCCAGCCCTTTACTCTTTTACTGGTATTTTCGGAGACTCCCTGCTCAACACTACCAGGTTAAGAATTTTCAAGAATCATTAAGAGTCACATGGATAGTGATGATGCTCTTGGAGGTGGCAATGATGAACTTCCATTGTTCAAATTGCTAGGCAGTTCGACTACGAAGGTGGGGATAAATGCGACCCGTGAACTGAAGGTGGTCGATGATTCAAGCTCCAACTGGGAACCCAGAACAGGCAATGACGATTAGGCGATATGGCGGGAACAAAAGGACAGCAACAATGCTGATACCTCAGATGTAGTGAGTGACTTGCTCGGTAACAATAAGCATGGGGCGAGGGTGTGAGGACGAAGAGGGAAAAGAGTAAGGAGTAAGACTAGCAATAAAGGCGGCCAACTGGAGGAAGCGAAGCGTGGGGAGAGTAAAAGAAACTAATCATGGAATGACAGAAGTGAGTCTCCACGGATAATAATGAACGGCGGCTAATACTTTCACTAAAGAGTTGTTGCTTTTGCAAATATTTCAACAGCATTCAAAGCAGAGACTAAGACGGGCACAGAAGTGAAACAACAACAGGTATGTAACCCTGTGTCGGAGTCTCCCCGGGGCACCTACCAGCGAGGGGATCCAGATATAGAAAACGTCTGACTCGCTCCTAGGTGTCCATATCAAACTCCTGTAAGTGGATTGTAGCAAGTAACTCCAGACCAGCCCTTGCACAGCCTGCGCCATTACTCCAACCCGTACAGGAACTATATGAGGCGACAGAAGATGCGGCATTGAATCTCTGGAACACCTGGACAGACCTTCGATAAGCGCTATGTTTCCCGCTTACCCCGGAACAAAAAGACAATTATGTCAGCCCCTCTACCCCCGGTTGATGGGCCAAGAGGCAAAAGCTCGAAGCAGAAGTTCACCCAAGAGGCCTGTAGGCACTGGATAAATGATCTACCAAATGATCCACCGCGTCCACTGTCAAGCCAGTGCACATGTTAAACAGTGTCTAGCATAGCCTCACAACAGCAATCTATCAGTGTATAATGAGCAGTCTAAGCCAACATCTGCAAAGACCAAGAGTTCCCCAATCATTGCAGCCCGCAGAGGTTTAAAGTGGAGAGGATGTGGAAGTATATAATGACCCACTCCCTTGCCTACATGGTGGTGTACGAGAACTTTATAGACATGGCTGTAGAAGATGTGGAAATCCTGTCAATGTACGGGATGAGAGGAAGTGGAAAGGTCGTCGAGGAGGATGGCCATGACAGGAATGCCTGCCGCTGAGAATCGTATCAATGTACTTGGACCAGACTGATAGTAGTTATTGATTCCATCTCGCTTATGATACAACCCCCTGTGATCAGATATCGGATACATGCTGAATTCAAACACACCCAATGTTCCCAACCGCCACAGGCGTCCCACAGGGCCCTAGCGAACTATAGCCTCGTCCCGAGCAGGATGCTATCCGTGAGGAGGGTAAGAAATGCCGTACGGCCTTCACTAAGGCAGCCGTCTTAGGCCTTGAAGGACGAGCCCTGCAGTCTTAGTCCAAATGGCATCTTCCGGCTGGTATCTGCTGGGCACAGTCGTCACCCCCAGGGCCCTGCCATTACCTTACGGGGCTCAGCTATCACCTGCAGGCCCGACAGTCACCTGCCGGAACTAAGGTCAGGCAATTCACGTGAATTAAAATAAATTATCGGGATTTAAAAGAGATAATATACACTATCTCACAGAGGCAATTTACAAGGCCAGAGTTTTCACGTATCCTAAAGCCTAATATCTCAATCAACAAAGCCATAGTTTACGAGAAAGCTTTCTATTTGCAGCAGTACATTAGGTTTTCTAGGTGAACAAACTTTGAATTGGTTGGTTCTTCAGTGAAAATAGAAAGAAAAGCCTTGCAGTCGTATCCAGATTCACATGGAATCAAAGGAGCAATCTATCGTCAGTTCATCTTTCAAATATGACTTTCATTACTCCCCACAGACACTATAGGACATGATGAGAGCAGTACAAGTCAAGATACCTTGAAATCCTCAGATTAAATATACAATATACAAAGGATTGTTGAAAAACAAATGATTGATGATCTCCAGGAAAAAGCTTGGAGCAGATTTTGTTTCACAGGTGAATGTTTTATGGTTAATTTGAACCAATTTGCAGCAATTTGTGGTTGTGTAATTGGCAGTTGCCTCACCTTAGCCGCAACCTGTGAGAACCTAGTACATACCCCATGTTGAAAAGCCTGCAGGGCGCACACGATCATCCCGGACAGTGGACAGGCCAGATGCTGAGAGGCCCGTCTCTCCTTGGCATGCTCCCATGCGGTTCCGTCTGTCCCCTCCGGGCGAGACAAGGCACGCAATGGACTCTTCGGTCCACTAAACACACTGGTGTCCACGAACCTAACGAAACATAAAATCCAACAGCTCTCACAGTATGCTTTCTAATGACTTTGGTGCTTGTATAAAGTCCCGGAACTGGACTGACAGAAGAAAAGATCGACAATATTCACGCCACAGATTCCCGGTGGTTCTTCAAAAACCGGTCAAGGTTACTGAGTTAATTGGACGTTTACTGAATATTGCGTTTTCAGAGTATGCTCATCCGGTTCTCGGTGAGTCTTCAATGTGTTAAAATATACTTTCACTGTTCAGTGGGAAACGTCCGAGGGGGAGGGCACCTACTGTTGTGGGTCATGGCATAGTTTTCAACGAGCTGAGCAGCCTGCAGGATGTCGAGGAAGGTTTAGGCGCGAGAACTGAGCTTCTCAGAACCCAGGTGGTGATGAAAATCGAGCTTGAAGTTGTCGGGAGCGATAGGGCAGAGCTCAAAATGGATGAGCTGGAACGTAAACCAGATTTAGGACCTATGTAGGCCACTGTGCCCAGTTTTGCCTATGCGACTATGATGGCGCATGCTGGAGAGCGCAAAATGATGGCAACACGGATAAAAGATATTGAAACTTCAATCGTCACCCTTTCCTTCCTGCAGTCATAGACGAATAGGCAACACTCCACCTCTTCCATTATCCAGCCGGCTACCGCTTCTATGCTTTCTAGCAGTAGAGCATCTTTACCACTCGCAGTGTCTGCTTCAGATTTCTTAGCGCTACCTCTTGCCACCAATGCCGAAACCTGTACTAACTCAACGCACCACGGCTTCTACACGGCTCAAGCCCAGTGAAAGTACATTATTTACTAACCTACCTACCACCTGCGCCCCCATCTTAAATTACAACCTTTACAGCCAAGCATTCAGCCAGCTCGGAAGTGCCGCAAAAGGACAACCACTCAATTGATTCCACATAACAACTACCAACTCTTAATCTTCTTCCATTGTAAGTCCTATAAGGAACTTTCTCCGCAAGCTCTCCACAAAGAGAACACAGGCTAGCCACACCAAGCTCAAACAAGCCTCGCACTGTAAACTCTTCCAGTGTGAATCGCCACCTCCATCAGATTATCCAGGTATGCAGCTTGGCATTGGATATACGACAGCCCCGTGAACGAGAGATGGGCCCGACTTGCTTCAATGGGCCCGGCAGGCAGAACTCCTGCAGTGCATTCAATTGTGCCTATGTTCTCTGTAAAGCACTTGTGCGGGAAGTTCTTCTTTGACGCTAGCGATATGAAGGCGCGCACAGAAGCTTGGGTGAATTTGCCAGGTTGCAAGAATTTTGCAAGGGGGTATATAAGGTCTATGTGGGCGAGAGGAAACTCATGTTAAGGGTGTCCGGCGGGTGCAAGAGGTTCAAGGTTCGGAGGTTGTTGAAAATAGATAGAACCCCGGATACTGCTCGACATGCTCAAACACCACCCAACATGCCTAGAACCTATCGAGCATGTTTGAACATACTCGATATGCTCCAAGCATGCGCGGCCTACTTTCCTATTGCACCCGCCCCCTGTCCGTTGCCATTCGAATATTCGCTGTTGTCTTTGTTCGACAGCTTCCCTGTTGTTTCCCGCTCGTTAGCTTTCATGTGCATCGACTTCCCGCTCTCTCCTTTGCTACTCACCATCCTCCGGATATCCACTGTCGTTGTTCTTTGTCCATCTTATTCCCGCCCGGCGGTTACCTGGTGTCCCGTTCTCTCGTTGTTGGCTCTATTAGGTTACCCACCGTTTGGCGTCCCTTCCTCCGGTGTTTGTCGCTGTGGGCACGAGAATGTTATGGGTACGAGAGCGTTCTGGGTATTGGGGACCCGGGGGGGTATACGGGTATAGGCGTGGGATGTATGCGTGTACAAGTCTCTTTGTGTTTTTCCTGTGTGAATTTCCTTTTGTTTTTTGTTAGCACGGGAATGCGTGGAGGAATGGGGGCTTGCCCGGGTACGCGCGGCGGCCAGCAGAGGGCGAGGAAGGGTGGTGGAGCGAGTCGGGAATCTGTTTTCATTAGTTACTGATACCACCGTGTTTTTCCTGGTAGTTTTAGTTAGTTGTGCGATAAAATTGAGCGAGTTGGTGAAGAAAAGAAATTGAGCAAGAGTGTGTTCGTGCGAGGGAGAGCAATAGGGGAAGGTTTTTCATACCACTCTTGTGGCTGTGGCCGCGTGTCTTGGCATTTCGTTTCCACTGAGTGACCAGCTGTGACTACGGTGATTGTGGTAGTTGTTGCTTTGGAACACCAGTGGTCTTTTAGGTTACAAGCCCGGTGTGATGCAAGTACAGAGCTCACGATACCATTACCGCTCACTACCGTGACTGCTCACGATATCATTGCCACTCACTATTGTTACCGCTCACCATCCCTTCCCAACACCACTGCTCCACGTTTACCTTCCTACGTCCAAGGGTCACACCACCCCACTTCCTACCTCCGCAATTTCACAGTAACTCCATGATTTAGTGTCTTGCTCATACAAAGTACCTCCAAGTTTCTTGGCCTCGCTTACAGGTTCGCAATGTCCAAAACAACCAGCCAGGCAGTTAACATTCTCTCCTCTCTTGGCATCAAGCCTCTCTCGAAAAACCTGCTGGCTATTGAGAATGGTGGCTAGCTTTGATAGATATACTCGCTGACAATGACTACTGTCTTGAAGTGTCAGGAACGCTGTAGTGGCCAACAGTGGCAGAAGAAGCAGTCACGCTTTGGGAGACAAAAGCCAGTAAGGCCCAGGGTACGTTGGGTAAGCTTATGGACAGTGCATATTGCGAGTTGCATGTGGAGGTGCCAGACCTCAAGGAGCTTTGGGAGAAATTGGAAAGGAGGTATGCCCGGAAAGATAAGGCTACGATATGGTTCCTGAGTGAAGAACTGTCCAAGGTTGAGTATCACAACTCAGATAATAACCTTGTTTGGTACATCCCAAATCTGGAGAATCTGTTCCATCAGTTAGCTACCACCTGTGAAGTTCAAAAAGAGTAGGATAAAACATAGCTCCTATTGTCTAAGCTACCTTTGCCCTACCACCCCTTCCAGATCTCAGTTAAGAATACCTCTGGCTATCTCAGTATATCCTATGATTGGATTTGTGACCGTCTGATACTCGAGCATCAGCAGTGGAATCAGGGTACTGCTGCCAAGAGTGGACTGACACGTGCCTTTTTCGCTGTTAGAGGAGGGAGCCAGAAGTGCTAGAAAAGAGGCCAGCCATGGAGGCACGGAAATTTTGGAAGGGCAAATTCAGAGGGTCAGGAACAGAGTATCGAGAAGGATACTTGTTTCCACTGTAAAGAGAAGTGCGGTTGGGCAAAAAGTGCCGAAAGTAGCAGCAAGTAAGAAGAAGTCCAAGAGGGGGTGGCTGTGTTGGGAGACGGGGTTTCATGTGTGGTCCAAGTCCGTGTGCAAACTCGGGGATGCCACATTGAGCGTGAAAGGCATGAGCTGCCTGTATCACATCTAAGGATGAAAAATCAGCAAAGGTTTCTAGGTCTCATTGGGTTTTAGACTCAGGACCTACTCGCAATATGGCCTATGATTGCTCTCAGTTTCAGTCTCTCACCCGCGTTCACATCTCCATTTATATTGCCAATAGTTCTGTAATGACTGCTACGGGTGAGGATGATGTCCTATTACACCATGTGGTTGGGGGCACACACAACCATGTAGTTCTAAAGAAAGTCCGATACCTGCCAGATATGGGAAGTACTGGTCTTGTCTCTGTTGGCTGTATCCAAGCTGCTGGAGGAACTGTGAACCTTTGTCTACCAGTGGTTGTCAGCATTAAGCATGGGAGAAAGCTGTTTCGTATCACCAGCGTTCGGCAAGAATGCCTATGTTCTCCAAACATTCTCTCCCAGTATTGAAGCAAACCCAGCCAGAGCAGTAGCCTGGCATGGGACTTTGTTTGACTGGCATCACCCTCTTGCCCACATTGGCTTTGAGAAAGTCAAGCAGTTAGAGGAGAATCATAGTGATATGGTGATCGATGGTGACTGGACAAATCTAAGTTGGGCTTGTTGCATCGCTGCAAAGCAAACTCACAACTGTAACCCCTCTCCCGCTCCTCCAGTAACTAGCGCCCCACCTGAGTTAATCCACTCTGATCTTGCAGTACCTATGCAGAGCCACTCTCATACAGGAGCACGATATTTACTCCTATTTATCGATGACTGTACAACATATACTATAGTCTACACTCTCTGCCAAACATCAGAGACCTGTTCCCAGTTCCCCGACAACGAAGACCTTGGTTGAGAACTATCCCAACCTGAAGGTAAAAGCTCGGAGGAGTGATAATGGTGGTGAGTATACTAGCCACCCTTTTGCTAAGTGTCTTTCTGATTGTGGTATCTCTCATGAGAAAACTGCCTCCTACTCACTAGAAAGAAATTGAGTAGGCGAAAGGGCCAATCACACATTGATTGCGCATGCCAAGGCAATAATGCTAGACCACTAACTAAGGAGTGAACTCTGGGCAGACGCGATCCACACCGCCATTTACCCCAAGAAAAGAAGTCCTCCTGTTGCCAGAAATGCTACATCCAATGAGCTATGGACTGGACAGCGCCCCAACCTCTGGCATCTCATATCCTTTGAAACACCTGCCTTCTACCCTATCCCAAAGGTTAAGCAGACCAAGTGGGAGAACAATGGAAAGCAATGCCAGGTAGTTGATTATGAGGGAACCAACCAATACCGGGTTTCCGTTGGCAGGAAGATCCTAGTTGTGAGAGATATCAGAGTGGTAAAGGAAATAAAAGAGGAAGAAAGGAGAGAGGATGCTCAAGAGGTCTTTATTCCAACTCTTGAAAAAGACTATGAAAGTACAGAAGAAACTCTAGCCAGAGTGAAGCCAAAGGAGGCTGTTGAACCACGTATCACTCCTACACTTTTCTCTCCCGCTCGTAGTTTAGAAGAGCAACCACCAATAGAAGAGTCAACAGTTGCACCAGAAATACCAGCAGCAACAAAAACAACCCCAGGCATTCCACTCAACCTCTTCAGACCTTGCTGGGCCCATTCTGTAAAATTCAACAGCACCCGGTTCTACCATAAGGCTTTCCTGGTGTCTGCCAGTGTAACCTTTGATGCAGAGCAGAAGTATTCCTGCTTGGAAGCGATCAACTCGGCAATGGCAACAGAGTGAATTGCTGTAATTGAGGAAGAACTCAAGTCCATTATTGAAAACAATACCTGGGAGATAGTAGATTTACCCTGGGGAAGACAACTAGTGCAGTGCAGATAGATCTTTAGAGTCAAGAGAGGTCCTGGAGTAGAAGTCAGGAAGCGCAAGACTCGCTTGGCTGCTAAAGGAGTTACAGAGTCCTATGGAATTGACTACCGGGCGAGCTATTCACTGGTTGTCAAGCTCACATCCCTGCGAATTACCTAATGCCTTGCGGCAGACACGAACTATGAGATCAATCACACAGATTTCAAGAGTGCATATCTTCTTGCCAAATGAGGTGAGGAACTTTATAAGGAAATTCCGGAGGGCTTAGCTGTAGAAGCGCCAGCTCAGGGAGGAAGACAAAAAGTACGCAAATTGTTCAAAGAGTTGTAGAGACTCAAGCAGTCAGGAAGAATTTCGAATTAACACTGGGATTGCTATTTAGTAGGAAAATGTGGTTTTAAGAAAAGTGTTGGAGATCATGCTGTCTATTTGAAAAGTTCTGGGGAAGACCATTGCTTGGGACTGATTTGGGTAGATGATATTCTTTGGATTGGACCGTGCTACATGGTTGATGATGCAAAAGACCAGCTTGCAAAAGAGTTCTCGGTTACAGACTTAAGACCAGCTCACTTTTGTTTAGGGATTGAAATCACCAGCGGACCTAAAGAAATTGCTCACCGCCAATCGGCCTATCCAGATAAAATCCTAGAACGCTACAACATCGCACATGCCTATACTGTCACTACCCCGCTAAATCCTGGAACAAAGCTCCAACAACCAGACCCACAGGCAGAAAATGCTACCGTGGAGAGACATGCAGATGAAGGAGAATACTGGAGTATGATCGGTAGCCTGATGTACCTCACTCTTCGCACAAGGCCAGATATTGCACTTGGAGTGGTAGCTATCAGTTGATTCAACAGGACACCTAACACTAGACGCATGGTTACCGCCAAACACCTACACCACTATGTGAGCAGAACTGTTAAGTTGGGATTAAAACTGGGCCCTTTCGATGCCCCTCCTGACACTATACACCCGTACTCTATAGCAATGCAGACTAGTTGGGAGATTGGGATAGTCGCAAAAGCACTGATGGTTATGCATGCATGATCGCAGATGCAAATGAAGAACCCGGGTGCACCATGTCAGCCATTCAATGGTCAAGCAAAAGAAAGAAAACCGTTGCCCTCTCTTCTACTGAAGGCGAGTATTTGGCTCTCATACAAAGTATGAAGGAAGATATTTGGGTTTCAAAATTTGTCGCTTAATGGGAAAAGAGCAAACAGGGAAACTCAGATCATATAGCAGAAACTACCCCACAACTGACCAAGACTCGGACCTCATGGAAAACCGGCCAGAGAACCCTTCAGCACCAGTTCTGCCACCAACAAAAATTTATGTCGATAATGAAAGTGCAATAGCACTCGCCCATGACCGTGAATCCCATGCCCCGACAAAGCATATCGCAATCCCCGAGCACTATATCCACAAAAACATCATCGCGGGCGAAGTCCTGCCGGAATACCTCCTGACTGCGGCCATGATTGCCGACTACCTCACTAAAAGCCTAAGCCATGAAAAGGTTGAACGGTACAGGGCAGATATGGGTGTAACTGTTGCTAATAGGATACCCAGCTGGGTGAGTACCAAGTACTGAAAAAGAAGGTTCATTAAAATGTCAGTTAAGTGGGAGTATCAGAAAGTCTTGGAGAATTCAGAAATGAGGAAAGGTATGGGTCCCAAAGCTCTCTTTATTTATTATTTTCATTTTCATTTTCATTTTCATTTTTATTTTTTTTATTTTTGAGAGCATGGCTAGCAAAGTGGGAGTGTCGAAAATGGATAGAACCCCGGATACTGCTCGACCTGCTCAAACACCACCCAACATGCCGAGACCCTATCGAGCATGTTTGAACATGCTCGATGTGCTCCAAGCATGCGCGGCATACTTTCCTAATGCACCCGCCACCTGTCCGTTGCCATTCAAATATTGGCCATTGTCTTGGTTCGACAGCTTCCCTCTTGTTTCCCGCTCGCCGGATTTCATGTGCATTGTCTTCCCGCTCTCTCCTCGGCTACTCACCACCCTCCGGATATCCACCATCATTGTTCTTTGTCCATCCTATTCCTGCCCGCTGGTTAGCTGTTGTCCCGTTCTCTCGTTGTTGCCTCTATTAGATTCCACAACGTTCAGCGTCCCTTCCTCCATTGTTTGTCGCCGCGGGCACAAGATTGTTATCGGTACGGGAGCGTTCTGGGTATTGGGGAGCCAGGGGCGTATCCGGGTATAGGTGTAGCACGTATGCATGTACAAGTCTCTTTGTGTTTCTCCTGGGTGATTTCTTTCTTTTTTTTTGTTAGCATGGGAAGGCATGGAGGAATGGCGGCTTGCGTGGGTATGTCTGGTGGGCAGTAGAGGGCCAGGAAGGGTGGTGGAGCGAGTAGGGAATCTGTTTTCATTAGTCACTTATACTGCCGTGTTTTTCCTGATAGTTTTAGTTAGTTGTGCGATAAAATTGCCCGAGTTGGTGAAGAAAAGAAATTGAGCAAGAGTGTGTTCGTGTGAGAGAGAGCAACAGCAGAAAACTTTTCATACCCCTCCTTTGGCTGTCGCCTAGTGTATTGGCATCTCGTTTCCGCCGAGTGACAAGCTGGGAGTACGGTGATCGTGGTAGTTATTGCTCTGGAACCCCAGCTGTCTTCTAGAGGTTTGAGCAGTGTCCCGTACCTACTGTGCCGAAGTCAAAGCGCTATCAGCAGAGCTGAAAATTGCAGCGTGATATCAGGAGAGAAGCTTCCTTGCAGTGGCCAAATCGGCAGCGAATGTTGTGAAAAGGGAGGTACCATACAGGCCCTGTTTTGGCACTTCCTGCATGGAATGAGTCAAGCCGTGGCACGGAGCTCACAATCCGTTTGTGGAATGAATTTCTAGTCCCCGTTGGGGCGAGTTAGCACTTTCACTCTTAATGAAATTTGATTCGTTTCCCTTATCCTTCCCATTATGCCGTCCTGTTTTAGCTAGGGTGTAATGTATTCCAATCCTGAACCCTTGATGGTCATCTTCAGAGATGGGCTCGGTGCTGGTCTTATGATGTAGGCGGTAGAGAAGGTGGGTGGAAATATAGGGGAAGAGTGGAAGGTGGAGAGGATGGAGAGTAGTAACTACTCATCGACCGAGGATGTAGATTTTATTGTTAATCACCGGTGCTTACCCCAGAGAAAGACTTCGAAGGGGAATCAAGAGCGGTGGAACGGCGGCGCAGAAGAGGCAGAACGAAGAGCAATCGCAGGGTGGTGAAGGAGAGGCGGAAAGAAGACCGGTGGAATGGCGGTGTACAAGGCCTCTGAGCAAAAAGGGACAGGAGCATGGCAAAGACATGACTCGAAGAAATGACAAGGACCTGGTGTGGTGACGACTCTGTAGTGTGCGCAATTCGTCCATTTGAAGGAGTAGTAAGAATCATGTCCGGAACGATGAGAGGATACCTATAGGTTCATGTGTTTAAGTTTCTGATTCACCCGCGGTTGATGAAAGAGCAAGTCGCAAGTGAATCAGGTAATCCTCATATATCCTCTTCCCTCTGACGAGCATTTCTTGAATACCGTTTCTGCAATCATAGCCAGTAAATTGCTTTGAATTCGGAAGTATCTGAATCGGTAGATATCATGCACCATTGGTGGAAAGAGTGCCTGTAATCAAGGGTGCCGGGTCGGTGATTGGAAAAGGAAAAGCAGACAGGATCCGGGCTGTGCAAGATTAAACAAAGTAATGTTGGTTAGAGTGGTAAGTGGAAGAATTCCAGGGACTATACACCCGGATGGTAAGCACATAATAGCGAAGTATTGTGTTGTAAAGTTAATTTGGTTTCTAGGTAGCGCTACACGGGTACACAACTGACCGTCGAGTGATGGTGAAAGTGTGGAAATGATTGCATGGGATATTATGCAGAATCACGAGAGAAAAGACTTAGTGAACCACAGAATGCCTCTATTGTGAAAGGAGAAGGTCGGTTGATTGATCAGTTTAGTAAGTGAGATAAAAGGTGTTGAGTACAGTATAGTGCAAGAAGAAGGAAGGAGAGAAGAGTGAATCCCTCCGCATCAACGGCAGAGCATTAGCTCAAAACGTGCCAGTATGTACTCAATATTGAAGCCAGAGCTACGCGGCATGCTCTAGGTCTTCCCATCATTACAGCCATCCAGGGTCCTTAACCATTGGCCTATTGGCGCTCCCGTCGGTCGTCCGTGTCCGCTAGCGCCTGAACACTATCTGACTCCGTATCGCACGAACGTAGATCCATCACCGTACCTCCCATGGCCTTTGCTCTTCATCCGTTTCTTCATTCACTAGGCCATTTATTCATCTGCTAGACTCTTCTTTTACGCGTCCCCGCTCAGCGACACGTTTGTTTGTGGTCACCCGTTATCATACCCTTAGCCTTTTGGCTCGCTCGCTAGCTATCACCCGTCGGTAGTTTCTTTCTGGTACCCTGTTGGTTAATTCGTGATATTGCATCTTTTGGTTTGCGATAAGAGAAATAAAATTGATTTCTTGGAATGAGTAGATACTAGTTCAATATCCTACCTGCGAGCCAGGACGGAGACTATATATAAGAAAATACACGACTACCAAACCCTCATAGGTGGCTGTTAAAGTGACTGGTAAGGTGACTGCCAACTCAGTCCACATTACGACATCTCTTACGACATCCTTAACACTTATGAGGACACTTCACCCGTACTGTGAGGACAGGGTTCCATCTAGCGGTTTCAACACACTCACCAATTGAGGATCAGGATCGGATGGAAATGAACATACGAAAATGCCGGAAACCTAATGACAACAACAAGATAAAGAAGAGAGAGCAAAGGTAAAAAAGGGGATCACCTGAAAGAGCTTTTGTGAACAAGTCGCCAGGATTTTCTTTTCTACTAAGAAACCCCAATGCAAAGTGTCCCTGTTTGTACTTTTCCCTGATGTAGTGGTAGCGCACATCAATGTGCTTTGATTGTCGGTGGAGTGAGGCGTTGCGTGTGAGAAAGTGGGAACCGTGGTTGTCCCCATAGAGAACTGGTTTAATGCTGGTGGTGGTCAGACTCATTTCGACAAGTAGACTTTCTGCGCATGCGAGTGACTGTGCAGCAGAGGTGGGAGTAATCTACTCAGCTTGTGTTGTTGAGAATGCTACCACTGCCTGTTTGGCACAGTTCCAAGCGATAGGGCATTCAGCAAAGAACGTAACAGATCCTGAAAAACTTCGGCGATCACTCAGGCAGTTGGCATATGAGGAATCACTATGTACACAAAGTATGCTGTGGGACTTCTCATTTGGACGGTGGTAGTTGAGTTTGTAGTGTAGTGTATGTGCTAGATGACGGAAGATGTTCTTGACCATGCACATATGTGACTCGCAGGGATCGGAGCGAAACTGGGACAGGCAGCAGACACTCAAGAGAATGTCAGGCCTTGTAATAATGGTGGCGTATAAGAGGCTACTGATTGCTGATTGGTACTCTTTGAGGTCAGTAGGAGGTTCATGTGGGTTACGCTTCAGTGGATGCACCGATGGTGAGAGCGGAGTGACAAGTGCCTTCGCTCCTCAGGGGAGATATTTCTTGACGATCCAACGCAGGTAAGTTGTTTGAGAAAGGGATACCTAGGTGGTTGTCCATGCAAGCGCAATAGACAGAAGATGGTTGGGCTCTCCCAAGTTATTCACGGTTAAGTGAGTAGTGAACCAACTAGTAAATCCATTGTTCTTTTTGGCAATGAAGGGTAAGTCGTCCACGTGAACTCCCAGCAACTCACGAGGCTCGTGATTGATATAGAGTGCAGGGTCAGTTATCGGTGGGTGGAATCTGCGCTTTCTTAATACTGTAGCCTGGGTTGTACCCCAACAGCGTGCTGCCAATTTCAAGCCATATATACTCTTCTCTTCAGGCGGAAAACGTTCCCACTTGGTACCGTTAGCATCGTGGGTGGTTTGATGTAAATCCTGTCATCTAGTGGAGCATTCAGTTAAGCAGATCCAATGTTGTAGTAAACAGCGTGGACATTATGCTGAATTGCATGCGCAAGAAGGATGCGCAGAGTATCAGTTCGTACTACGGTAGAGAAGGTCTCATCATAGTCGATCCCTGGTATCTGTGTCCATCCACGGGCAGTTGGTCTTGCCTTAAACTTTACTAGATTCCCATGCTCATCACACTTCTTTCGTGGCACCCATTTTGTATCAACAAACCTCCCATGCTTAGGTCGTGCCATCAACTCCCATGTTCTGTACTTCTCGCAAGATTCAATTCCCTTCTCCATTGCAGTCTTCCACTCTCCTGCCTCAGAACCACTGAGTGTGGTAGAGACTATATGCTCATGCTCATTGGCACATCCAAGGAGTGCTATTTCACTCCACTCCCCAAACCTTGAAGGGGGTCCAACTTCTCGACCACGGCAAGTACAGAATGCAGCCTGAGGCGGTAGCTCGGAAACTATTTCCTCCTCGGAGGTTTCATTATTGGCATCAGGAATGAAAGTTTCTGGTGCTGATGCGGCTGACTGGGCGGCCAGCTGGAGAGTTGATATTCCCGGGGGTGATGATGGTAAGGTTCCTGGTGCCGCGGAAGGAACAATTGATGGAGGAGTTACAGACACGAGTGAGGACGTTTCAGATGGAGCCGAGTCAAACCGATTTCGGTTGTGATCATAGATCATGGCCGCAGACGCAACCACCTGAAGAATAGTAGAAGGAGCAGAATGGGGGTCTGTAGCATCTTGTGTCGGTAGTCGAATAGCCTGCTGTTCCATAGTAAAAGTGTCGATAGGTATCACTTCAGGAGGTAGCATCACCACTCTCACCTTGAAGTCACGCGATATGACTACTCTTTGTAGGGAAGGAATCCAGAAGTGATAGTGATTCCACTGCTGGCCATACTATACCAGAAATCATTCTACTCTGTAGGCTAGGAGCGTTCCTCTCGTTCTTCGTTTCTCTTCTGTGACAAAGACAAGTCCTTGGGATCCAAATGGCTGCATATACCCAAGGCCTGGCATTTCTCCCGCAAGAACTCTATGTGGAGATTTGTTACTTAGGGCCTATTGCGGCATTCGATTCCTTGTATAAACAGCGTGGGTAAGTGCTTCCCCCCATAGGTTTAAGGGTAAACCACAGTCGAATAGTAGAGTGCGTGCTAATGGAGTAACTGTGCAGTTGAATCGCTCTGCCATTCCATTCTTTTCAAGGATGTAAGCGATACTTAACTTGTGCCTCATCCCGAGCTGGGCTAATCCATCTTCAAACTACTTAGAGGTTAACTCTCCGGCATTGTCGTTTTGCAGAACCTTAACATTCATATCGTACTGACATGCAGCCAGTTGTAACATACCGAGTAGGGCTTTCAGAGGCTGATCTCTGGTTTTGAGTAAGCGAACCTCGGATCAGTGCGAGTACTCGTCAATTGCTGATATTAAGTATTTGGTGCCACTTGCAGTTTGTGCGCTGAATGGGCCCCAAATATCACTGTGGGCAGTGTGATATGGCGCAGGGCTAACTGTGGTTCGAACTTTAGGTATTGTTTGAGTGTATTTACCTTTGCTACAGGGGTCACACTCAAAGGTTCCTTTTCCCACTGTCACTGCAGGTAGCCCATTGGTATGTGTGTGTAAGGTATTGAAAGACGATGGAGTCAACTGAGCTAACCTCTGATGCAGCTGCATGGCGCTTACAATCCCGATAGCTGGAGCCATGGGTACGATCTCCAAACCGGAATATGGAATCGTTGCAAGTACTGTATTCGTATCAACAGTAATGGTGGTTCCCACCGCGTCCCCTGTTTCACTAGCTCCTGCTTCTGCCATTCGACACCATGAGAGAAGAGAAAACCAAAGAGCTGGAACTAGGAGGGTGTTATGCAGGCTAATGTGGTGTGTAATGCCGTCGGACAGAAGGGCTGTGAAACTTGCAGTGCCAATTGCGGTCGCCTGCAGTTGCGCACCATTCCCTATAGCAACCATTACATTTGTTGGCCTTGACCCCGTTATCCGGCTGGCATCTGCCGTCAGGTGGCTACTCGCCCCACTATCTAGGATTCATGCATCTGGTGGCAATTCACTCTCAGTCGTGTGAAATGCGTACCCTTTATTCTTGTCAACCAAAGCTGCCGCTTGGGAAGCTCCTCCTATTGTGTCCCTTTTTCGAGTACGGCAGTCTGTGATAGGATGACCGACTCCTCGAAACCCTCTCGACTTGCAATACATATAAAGCTTTTCTGCTCTTCTTTTTCTTCTATCATTTCAGTTGCTACTCATGGATGCGAAGGCGGTATTTATGTTGGCTGGCTATTCTGGGGGATAGAAGCCTAGTAACCTGGTACATACTTCATTGTATGTCGCTGACTCTTTTGTAGTGAGATTATCTACCACATTGTAGAGAGTGCTAGGAAGCGAGGTAAGGCAGAAGCCTCCTTCTGCGACTTCACTGTTGGCTAACGGGAGAAGAACTGCTTCAAGAGTGGCCTTGGACATGGAAATTGGCGTCTCTGGACCGGGAAGTGGCCTCCGATCTTCGCTACAGCAAGCGCTGCCGGAGCTCGTCATATTTTTCAATATGGGCAGCAATTTCGCGTTTATTACTGAAGCGCAGAGTTACGATACTCTTGAGGAGAGAGTGGAGAGTGGTCGTAGTCTTCCAGTCGAACATTTCCTCCAGTTTTGCCAACGCAGTATGTGCATAGGAGGCGTGGGAAATCAGTGCCATTAGGCCACGGCGGATGTTGAGAAGTATCAAACCTTTTCCGCGCTCGGATTGGCGGACCCAGAAGGCTTCAGAATTGCTATCGGTACCATCGGGCTTCGGAAATTTACCCGTCACGACATTACATACACCCATAATATCTAGGAAGGTGATTGCCATGGACCTCCATGTGTGATGGTTCATTGCCCCGCGTAACCTCTTGATTTGTGGGATGTTGAGGGACTTGGAGACTTCTACCATCGTAGATGAAAGGTTACTCTGGATGTAGGAAGCGGAGATGTTTGTCTTCGGACAAGATGTGGTTAGTTCAGAGCGCTGAACCCGGGCTCATAACCTTTTGGTTTGCAATAAGAAAAATAGTATTGTTTTCTTGGAATGAGTAGAGACTTGTTCAATATCATACCTACGAGCCCGGACGGAGACTATATATAAGAAAATACACGACTACCAAACCCTCATAGGTGGCTGTTAACGTGACTGGTAAGGTGACTGCCAACTCAGTCAACATTACGACATCTCTTACGACATCCTTAACACCTATGAGGACACGTCACCCGTACTGTGAGGACAGAGTTCCATCTAGCGGTTTCAACAGCATCCGTCGGAATAACAAAATCAGCAATTTGGAAGGCTGTGAGAGATCCAACGAGACTGCCCTCAGAAGGGAAAGAGATTGTGTTCCGGTATTTCTTTTGTTACCACGGGAGTGTAAGCAGGAAAGGAGAATATGCGTGGACGTGTCTGGAGCAGGAAGGACAAGTGCGGTAAGCAGTGGGAGAATATAGGGGTCCCCTTGTCGTAGATGATATATTACTGTTTTCTTGTGTCTTCCCTTTTGTTATTTGGTTGTTAGAGAGCAAACGTGGGAGCTGTAAATGCCCGTGAGTTGGCGATCAGAATTTTCATAGATGCCAAGATCTACTAAGCAATGTTTTGTTTCATTGCCAGTATTGCCAGCATAGCTCCAAAGTCGTCATTGTTCAAACAATATGATATACTACTTCCCCCCAGTCATCATGCAGGACGGCGGATATAATTGTCATCATATCAGCCCCCTATGAACAGATCAAGTCAAATACGAAAGGGCAAAGCGTATAATATATTTCTCAAAAGGAACAACAGACCAGCTAACATATCGCAACCAAAAAAGCAAGCATAGCTGAAAGTCAAAGTCAAAACATTCCCGCCTCACCTCTCTCACTAACATTTTAAGACCATCATCGACCCCCATGGTACCCACTTGTGCCACCAAATTCTCTGGTTCACAGATAAAAGTATTTATGCTAGTCCTAAGCACAGAGGAGACGGTTCGTCCTTTTAAACAAAAGCGAGGAATGGCGAAAACAAAGCAATTTTGTAAGGAATAGCAAAGTGGCGAAAAGTGGAAACGACCACACACCAAACAGAAGAGATGGGAGGATTAGTCACTCTGCAGAACCAGGACTTATATCGCCAGCATACAAGGTTGGAAAAGAGGAGCAAGTTTGCTCACATTCAACACTGACACCTGCTTATCGCCTGACATATCCACCTAAGTTCCACTGTCTCACGCGCGCTCCTAAGATTACAAATAAGAGGCAGGCTTTATAAGCGTGGGCAGTCCTCGTCCAGAAGGGCTCACACTTGTTCTTAGCCTCCATGCAGCCCCTTTGACTCTCCTATACCCGTACATCTTCCAACGCATAAGTCACGCTCAGCGTCTTCCATTCAACAGCCACATTTCACCCCTATTCTTTCTGCCAGTTTGTCATCTGCGATGCTGCTGGTCTACGCCTCAGCCTTCTCATCCCTGCAACCACCGACCGGGCCCCGGGCCTATCCCAACTGCTACATCCACCCCAGCTGCCTGGCTAGTGCCGGGATAGCGGTAAAAGGGCAAAATTGCTCAGCAAAGAAACTCGACACAGCAGCTACGATACCAAGTTCGCTTCCCTGACTATCCCGAGTTTCTTGAAAAACTCTTTGCGCCAGGTCTCTCCACAGAATACAATATCTGCTACATCACGCCAGCTCAAGCGTCACACTAGTGGACACGACCAGCGGGAATGTGGTCTTATGTCTTGGCAACTGGGCGGGTTACACGACACCTGATACCTGACTGCCACGCGACCGCGCAGTGGGCGGCTTCACGGGCACTCCTATGAAGTGTCTGTTTTCTGGAAGCAAGATATTACTTGCAGTTAGTGATATGATGGTGTACACGACTGCCAGGCTGAGGCCATGGTGACAGAATTTCGCAAGGGTGCAGAAAGGGTGTGGGTTGGGGTAGAAGAGGTTTACCTCAACGCCGGGCTCCTGGTGGTGGATGTTTATGGGTGGGAGGTTGGAGTAGTGGCCTGTACCTGGTTTGAAGAATTCTGTAATACCGGCGGAAGTGTGGGTTCCAGCACCTCACTAAGAGTGGTACTATCTGATGATAAATGTGGGGGGGGCGACCTTCGAAAGGGCAGCTCTCAGAAGGACAATCATTTGGCACGTTGGGGATGAATTCCACGACTGCAGGAAGGTTCCGGTCAGGTAGTGCTTTATGAGGACAATTCGCATCTACCTATGTGGATAGTTCAGCATCTATCCTTTAATATGCTGATTGTCCCTTCTGTAGACGGTTGGGAGTACCCTGAAAAATTAGGGTTCCCAGGCTCCTGAATATTCTGCTATTTTTGGTATTGTTGGAATCCCAGTGCTAGATTCTGTACTTGTGGAAATGATGGTTTTCACTTTGTTGAATCTCTATCGCGATCCTAGAATTGGAGAGTATGGGTTTGTATGGTTACTGTCTCCATGGGGATGATCCTACCCCAATGGTCGTATGATAACCAAGAAATAAAAGAAATTTTCCGAATTATCTTATGATACTTGCAGCGGAGTTGGGGTGGCTGTGCTGTCGTTTACAAATGCCCGGTAGGGCATGCACTAGCAAGTAGAAGCGGTTTTTCATCAAAGACTCATTTTCCCATGAGGGGGGACTTTGGCCCGGCACTACCACGTAGACCTGGCACTTTCTGAACTTATTTTAACTCCTAATCTAACTTCTGGCCACCATAGGAGATACAGAGTTGGTAGATCATGATGGATCCCTGGGAGATAAGAATAGTGACAGCTCCTTCTAATGATATTTACATGTACAAAAAACAAGGCCTTATAAGCCACGTCCTTTAAGATACCTCCTTTCACCACCCCTGCAGTTTTGTGGCAAGTAAGGTTGAGACTGTCGAATACTGTACTCAGAATATCATCATGTCCGCTTACAGGATAATTGAATACCACTAAAATCTTGCGACTTTGGCTGCTGGTTCCCGGAGCTATGAGAGCAGCTGTATGTACAAACATGTAATAATGGAAGGTATGAATGGTCCTGTAAATAAATAAAAGATAGCTTACTCTTGTCTCTCACTATATCCTATGGGGAACTACGCTTTCACAATCAGCTACATCTCTGCCGCCTATGACTCCTCTAACATTAACTTCCGGTATCCCATGGCACCTGGTCTTAGAATACGAAGATGGCTGCTGAAGCAATCTAGGATCCAGAACCGGCCAGATCAAAAAAGAATTGCGCCTTGAGAGCCTCTTAGAGTTTCATCTATGGTGACGAAATTAGACCCAAGGAACAGGCAGGGCGCCCGGTTGCTGAAAAGAAGATCTTGTATTTGTTGAACTATCACGCGCCGCACTGATCCAATCAGTTATTTACAAAATACTTAAGTTTGAGGTTCAATTGAGGAACAAGACTCAACCTATCAACAAATCCTCATGGTGATCACCAGATTACGTTTATGAAATGGATGCGCTGACATTTTGCACGTGGCAAGTGTATCCTTCATACAAAGTCACGCAGGTTGTGGGAACCCTTCTGGTGTGAGGGAGGGCCTGCTGAACCCAGTATGAGGCAGGAATAGTCATGAAGGCAGCCACAACATAGGGGAAAGACAGACTGGTGAACCATCAGCCTTACAGTTGTCGCGTTTTGTTGTTTTTGGATAGTGATTGGCTAGATCCGGATCGATCAGATTATTGAGGTGCTGCACGAGGAGTATCCGATTGGGAGAATCCAACGATCTAACGATCAATCTATGTGGTGGACCCGTATCTTATGCTTCCGCAGTGATCGCCCATGAGGAGATAATTAGGTAATTGGGTATTGTCACTTGTCCAGCATACGTAAGTAATGATGTAACATGATTGTAAGGACATATCGAACATCGAATGACCAATGTGGATCGCGCAGCACTGCTGGTCGATCACGATATGTGATGGTTTGCTCGTTCCCTCTTCTTTGTAAGCTCTAGGAGGTCCAGGAATCAAAAGATAAAAAACACCTATACCTGATGTCTTTGTTCGCCCTCCATCTCCATGGCGACCTTGCAGCTAGTGACTCAACTAGGCGGCTTCCATTTCAAAGTTTCTTCCAGTTCAACATAAGCATTCCCCATAGTGCAGCCAGTAGTCGCAGTAGCCTTCGTAGAACGTTTGACCGCGCAGTTTGTGACAAATATTTTATTTTATCGAGTACGGCAAGACCTCTTGCGGAGCATAAAGCAAAGTGAACTATACTTGAGGCACACCTGCAATTAAGTGGCCTGAATTGCGAGCAATCTTGACTGCTTCCAGCCTCAAGAATATCGCGCCCATCTCCACTGTCGCACCTGTATCTTACTAGGTACCAGGCTCCACTATCTGCCTGTGTCTGCCTCCATCAGCAAAAATAAACTCTGATGTCCTGTGCATTCTGTGCATCTGATGCACAGAACGCCAGAACGTGGGTCACAATTCAGGGCGGAGGTTGCCCTAACAAGCATGCTCAGGATGCAACCATCCTAGGACTAGACGGACAGGACGCAACCAGCAGTATCAACCAAATCTACAAGAAACGCGAGACGCAATCAGGCGTAGAGAGGAAATCGACACGACGCAACTAGATCTAGTAACCAAACCTCCATGACGTATCCTGATGTCGCACTGGCCCCTGCCAAATTACCCGATTTCCAGGCCATGAATTTATAGCTCACACCACTGACCAAGGGAACATTTGGCCATTCATAATATTGGTGCCGAAAATTCTGCTTATTATAGTAGTAGTATCTTACCAAAGCTAACATAAAGAAACTGTCTGAATGGAAGCTAATATAAAGAAACTGCGACTACAGGACCAGTAGGAAACAGAATAGCCAGGAACCCCACAGGTAATGGCACTGAGTAGACGTCCATTGCCCTATTATAAAGCTGGTGTGGGGGCAATAGAGGGGCCTGAGTGCACCATGTTGCATCCCCAAGACCCTGTAGGAATCTTGCATCAAAGTCTGAACCTAATCAAAACCTTACTCAGGACCCGCCGGGCAGTAACCCAATGCATATTCTCGTCAGGTAGACGTTCTTTACACCGCCGGCAGCTAGCTTTTGAGTACATCCAGGTGCCACAATCATTGAAAAGGATAGCGCTGTCAGATGCGGATTTGCGAGATCAGAATTATTATTTCGTGTCAATGGAGTATGGTGCCTAATGTGAATTCGTAAGCACCATGACTGTCGCCTGTATTCAGCTACATCATGTGGTAAGTGGGGATTTCGGCAGTGTCTAGTGCTAAGACAAGATATCTGGACCGTATAGTGGCAACAGAGGATGTCTGGAGTGTCTATAATGCTGTTTTTTCATCTATGCATGTCATGTGGCCTTCCCGATATGCACTGGTTATGTCCTTGATTATGATACGATCTTGAGGGCATTACAAGTATGAGTCCCTCATTACCAGTTGAACTTGTGGGATTATGTTTAGGCGTCAACTTTGTAGTTTTTCCATCACATAGTTGTTTGGTTGCATGATGTCGCAGGCATAGTTATGACTTGCGTGGCTGTAGGATAAGTAGCCACGGTGAGCCCACCGGTAAAGGTGAAATCAATAGAATCAATCTCAATGAGAAAGACGATCTGGTCGTTCATTTTTCAACAGGTTATGTGCACGGCGCAGAGCTCTGTGAATCATAATCATCTTATTTGCTCTCAGGAGAACAGGATTAGTGACACAATCAAAGGAAGATGTCCGTGCCAGCAAGTTGTGCTACCAGTTATATTGCAGCTGGCGAAAATTTCAATGGAAACACGACCTTGCTTACACAATCCATTGAGAAGTTGGATGGGTCTAAGGGAACGGCAAAATGAAATTACAATGCCTAGCGATTTAAGATTGTCCGAATCCACAGGGAAAGAGTACTCCTGCCTAGCGCCGAGCATAGGGCTATCAGTATAACACGGGATGATCAAGTATTTACTATTATCACTCTTAATATATAGCATACCCGGATCCCTAATATTCAGAATGCTACAATAGCGGGAGAGGCATAGATCACACTTAATAAGGTGCACTGTGGTATTGGTATTAACAGAGGAATCATATTGATTTTAAGGCTTTGGGCATTGATAATCTCCACGGGAGATGAGATGGCCCAGATTCTCAATGAGTTGCGCGAGATTGTGGGACAACTATAGTACCTTTCCGCTGGAGGGACAGGGATCTCCGATAGCGAGTTAGTAAAAATTCTTGCGCTCAGTTTCCTTGAGTCCTACAAACCATGGGCAATGGCATTGTATCGTGGTGGGGATTCTGTCACGTTTGATAGCACGGCAGCAAGCCTCCTACTGCGGGCGGGCCAGGGATATATTGCACAGGTAGTGCGAGGGGCACCAGGATGTAGTGCCACCAGCCCGAATACATTTCCAGCACGTGGAGTACCAACAAAAGACAAATGCCAGTTGCGTCGTTGAGGTTTCACAGGATCTGGCCACGCGAGTTGGAGTCATCGCGCCCAAGTCACGGATGTGATGCAGAAAAGCAGACAGGGCTCAGTTCCAGTGGCCGTGGTGACCCTGGAGTATCTCAGAGCAAGGTAAATACAAGTTGCTTTCCTTGTGGAAAGCCTGAAAATTGGAAGCTTGACCGATTTAAAAAAAGACAGAAAAAGAAAGATCAATGTCCCGGAAGTGAATCTGGTGCATTTAGGTTGGTCGCCACAGATCCAAGGCATACTCTAACGAGAGAGTGAATTACTGACTCCCCCACAAGTCAACATCTTGGGAGTAATGGAAGACAGTTTATCAACTTCAAAGCTAGAAGCTACGACCCAGCAATTACAATTACAGATGGCATACAGGTTCGAGTAGAGGACCATAGAGATATCAATATGATGACACTAATTGGGAAGATTACCTTAACCGAGGTTTGGTATGTGCCAGAAATTGGAGCAAACTTGATATTAGTCTTACGCATGTTAGATGTGGGATATGAGGTAGAATTCCAAAAGGCAACTTGTATAGTTTGTGATGGGATGAGAAGTACTCTATTGGGATACAGAGACAGAAGCCTATATCACGTGGGAAGAGCAAGTCAAGCTCTAGCAGAGGTTTCAGTCAACAGTGTCAATATATGCCTGTCTACAAACCAGTCCCCAAAGGTGATATTGGAAATACGGCACCGCAGACTTGGCCATAGGACGCTAGACCTAATATCAGTACAGGATATTACAATGAAAGTAAAAGATGTGTAAACTTGTGCTAAACCCCTACCCGGTAGAGTGATCTGTAGTATTTGTGCAAATGGACAACAGCACAAGGAACCAAGTACTGGGATACAAGAGAAGGGCAGGGGAATCTTGGATATTATTAATACAGACATATGCGGTCCTATGCTGACCGCAAGTATAGATGGGGAAAAATATTTCCTTACTTTCATGATGGAAAAAAGTGCAGGAGTTTCTGTTACATTGTTACACTGTAAGAACCACCTGTTGTCTGCCTTCTTGAGTTATAATGCGAGGACAGAAAAGAAAAGGGGTAAACCAATTAAGGTCCTACATACAGATGCCAGTGGAGAATACAAGAATCGGCTGTTTAAGCACTATGTGGATGTAGTTGAAATTCAGTATATGGTTAGCCCAACCTACAATCTAGCTCAGCATAGATTAGCAGAGAGAATGAATTTGACCCTCATGGAGAGTGCAAGATGCATGATGCAAGATTCAGGATTGGGGTAGGAGTTTTGTGGTGATGCAGTACTGACAGCAGCACATGTACCCAATTGGCTGCCATTGTGGTACCACAGTGGTATCCCTGCTCTGGGGCAATGGATGGGGAGGAAACCAGGGATCGGGCATTGGTGCATTTTCTGATCGACAACCTGGGTTCTTATAGCAAGAGAGAAACGTTACAAGTTCGACCCCAAGTCTGTTAAGTGTATTCTCGTGGGATCCACGGAGTATTCAGGATCCCAGATGTATCACCAATATAATCAGATAAGAAATGTGGTCATCTCGTCTAGGTATGTGGTTAAAGATATGCCCCCGTTGGTAACGGAACAAGAAAGTCATAATGGCTGTTGGAATATGATTCCAGTCTGTGAAGATGCGACCAAGGCCAATACAACTGAAGCCATGTTGGACACCTTAGATCCTGTTATGACGGCAACAGACTTAGATCAAACTGATGGCAGACTACTTAATGAGATACCAGTCCAGCCACGAAGTCAAGAAGAACCAGGAGCAGGATGTGGGTGGTACGAGCAGAATATGGATGCAGGCACGCAAACGATAAGCAAGTGCAACCAGAATCGAAAGATACTCGAGTACCTTGATGCGACCCAAAATATAGTACTATTGGGCAGTTGCGAAGAAAGAGAACCTCAGACCTTCACCAAGACCTTGAACTGTAAAGGGAAAGAAGAATGGAAAAAGGCCTGGGAATCAGGAGTGTCATCCCTGGCAGGTAAGAACACGTGGGACTTAGAATAGCTTCCTGCCAACCATGAAGTGCTTGGATATCGCTGTCTGTTTAAGAAAATGGCAGACGGGTGGTATGAGGCACGTCTTGTAGCAAAAGGGTACAGTCGGCGAGCTGGTGTTTATTACCCGGAGACATTCACACAGGTCATCAAATTTACCACTATGGGGACTTCCTTCGCCTCCTCTTGTGGAAATGACTGGGAAATTTATAGAAGGGATGTCAAAACCGCATTCCAAAACCCTGAACTGCGTGAAACGGCTTACACGGAAATCCCTGACTTACTTAAGGTACCAAGTGGTAGTAAGATATCGCAGTATGATACTCCATTGACCGGTCGCTTATAGAAAGTGATATATGCCTTGAAGTAGCCAACAAGAGTGTGGTTTGGTAGAATCGACGAATTCTTCCTGACTCATAGCTTCGGCAGTAGTGACTTTGATCCTAGTTTATTTATCCATAAGAAGAAGCGCGTTACCTTGTCACTGTATGTGGACCATCTGCTGCTAGCAGCACTGAACACAGTAATGATGCAATGGATCCAAGGGATCGTGGAATTGGAGTTTGAGATGACGAATCTGCAGGTACTTCCAACATTCTTAGGATTGGAGATTGAAAGAAAGAGGCGGGCGCATACCATGCATCTCTCCCGAAACAACTATGTGGATAGAATTCTCTTAGCTCCTGGGATAAGTAATTATAATGCAGAATCCAGTCCATCAGATCCAGCAGTTCCTTTGAATAGAATTGACAAAGGCAATAATACTACCGCAGCTAACATTGGCAGTTATCAATCGGCAGTAGGATCACTCATGCCAGTGATGCCAGGATCCAGGCATGATATTGCCTATCCAGTTGGCAAAGTTAGCCAGTATGCTACGAAGTCAGAAGCCATACATTAGACTGTACTCAAGCAGTTATTATGGTACCTGCCAGGGACATCGAATCGTGGGCTTTACTATAAAGGAAATAAAAAGGGAATTGGATTCAGGGATGCTCATTGGGGATCGGGAGATGACAGAAGATCCATTTTAGGATACGCATTTCTACTAGGTGCTGCAGTAGTGAGCTGACATAGCCACAAGTGGGCAACAGTTATGCTGTCCTCAATGATGGCAGAATATTTGGCTCTTATGCGTGGAGTCTAGGAATCTATTTAGCTAAAAGGTCTACTTCACGAAGTTGGTGCGTGGACCAAGGAACAAGAAGTCAGAGAAATTGTAGTAGAAAATCAAGGTGCAATCACATTGGTAAAGAACCAGCAATTGTATGCGCGAATGAACCACCTTGATCTTCAGGATCATTTTGTTCGTCAATGTGTTCAAGCGGAGAAGGTTTGGCTTACATAATGCCCCACCGAATAGATGACAGCTGTTATTTTCACTAAGGCTCTCCCACTACCTACATTTCAGAGACATATTTCAGAGACATTGCCTAGGCATAGGCATGCAGGATTAGGCAGTAGTTTTGAGAAACAAGAAAGACTTGAACACAAGATTCTAGATGGAAAAAGGGAACCCACCACGGAGCTGGGTGTTGCTTTTTCACCAAAGAGTGTTATGTGGCCTTTAAGATATCGACTGGTTACGTCATTGATTGAGATAACATTTTCCCGGGATTACAAGTATGAGTCTGTTATTACTTTATGAACTGTCCGCATGATGTTTAGCAGTCAACCTTTTAGCTTTTTTCTTCCCATAGTTGTTTAGTTGCGTGGTGTCACTGGCATAGTTATGACTCGCCTGCCTGTAGGATAAATAGCTCCCGCGCACCCACCTGTAAAGGTGAAATGGATAGAATCAATCTGCATGAGAAAGACGCATCTGATCATTCATTTTTCAACAAATAATACATTGCAGGAGAGGACCTGGGATGCCACATTTCTGGATCTGGTTACTCGTACTGGGAGGTTATACTACCATTGCTAGAACAATAATTATGTGACACTACCCTAGTCCTGGTAAGTACAAGAACAAGCCTCTCTGCAAGAAACCTGACCATTATTTAGTTGCAAAAATAGCACACACTATATGAAATCTATTTTAGGTGCTAGAAGAATGGTTGCGCAAACATGTGGCAAGTTGTTACTGTAAAAGTAAGTAATAGTTGAGTTCTGGTAGTGGTAACCATGTCTTAACTCTAGCTCAGTTTGGTTCTTTTCTTCATAAATGCTCTAGCTCTGGCAACAACTCAAGATCATTCTTGACCTGCACGAGTGGCTACTAGTATATGTGGACTTTGACGCCAGGTTCCTGCCGTGGCCTGTCTGCGCCGCGCGCGATGTCTTGGTACTTAGATGAACCCAAGGCCTGCCTTCCAATAGTGCAAGGAATGTTCACTTGGCGGTAATATCCATGGAGTTACAGGCTGGCAGGTCTTCCTGCTAGTGTGTTTTTGACTAAGTAGTGAGTTTGATATCAGATTGATACAGGGTCTATAGCGCTCAGCTTCCAGTATGTTGGCACCTAGGACTAATCGACGCCAGCTCTATAACGGTCTGTAGAACATCTCTGTCAGGTGGGTATCTATGGCTTTACTGCCTGGGGAGTCCTAGATACGCTGTTGACCCAGGGCCCACCTTGATGACAGATTCCTACAACAAACTGAGGACATATCATCTGACTCGGTGGCTCCTTGGCGTACTGGGTGCCAGCCTCTGAATGGTACAAAGGGCATGTCCACGACAGAAAATCCATGGCGTTACAAACTGGAGAACTTGGGGTATCATTTTCGATTAAGTGCGGATCTTGACACCTGATTCCTGCCCCGCGCCTAGGATGCAGCATGTGGCACTATAGCCTCTAGGCCTATCGGATCCCAGCATTCCAATGGTGCAAAGGAGGTCTACCTGATGCCATTATTCTTGCAGGTACTGGCTGGCGAGCCTTTGGTAAGGTTTTGACTAAATACAGGATTTGATGCCAGATTCTGACAGGGCCATTGGGCCCCCGCATGTGATATATGGGTGCATGGTATTACCCGACTCCGGCTTTCTTATGCTGCAAAGACCATCTCTGCGGTGTGAATGTCCAAGGGGTTACAGGTTGGCGAGTCTTTGGAGAAGTTGTGACTAGATGGTGATTTTGATACCAGATTTGGACATGGCCCTTACGACCTATCTCACAATACTCTAACACCTGGACATACCGGACGCCGGCATTTTACCGTTCCAAGGAACATCTACTTGGTGCCCAGAGCCCCGTGTTACAAGCTATTGTACCATTGGCAAGGCTTTGACTAAGTAGTGACTTTCACACCAGATCCCAACTGATGCTGCATGGAACACCTTCGCATCTGGACATAATGAATGCCAGATTGCCAACCATGCAAAGGATGTCTACTAATGCCAATATCCATGGTGGTACTGGATTTCACGCAGGTGGTATTATGGGGTGAGGCTTTGACGCAGCGCTGACTTTTGATGCCAGATTCCTACATAGTACTTTGACCACACTGTAAGACACTTTGCTTCCTATACCCACTCGGCACAAGCCTTCTAACAGTGTAAACGGCCCTTACTCAATGCAAATGTATGTAGAGCTACAGGAGGTGGTTGAAGTGGTGCTCTAAGGGGAGGTTTTGACAAACTGCTAACTGTGATGTCTGATTCCAACTGAGCTCTTGGCCCGCAGTATGTGACACTGTAGTACCTAGACATACCTTACATCAGCTCTCCAATGTGGCAAAGGGTGTCTACTTGACATCGATGTCCGTGGAGCTATAGGCTATTCTGGAGGCAGTATCCTCTAGTGAGATTTTGACAATGTTCTGACCTTGATACCAAACTCATAGACTGTACATGGGCTACGGGATGCGACATTTTGGTACCTATACCGACATGGTGCTAGCCTTCCAATGGTGCGAAGGACTAAAACTCTACACCAATATCTATGGAACCAAGCTGCTCCGGAGGTGGTATTCTGCAGCGATATTTTGACTAGGTGTTGCCTTTAACCTGTGATTCCTACTGAGTTCTTGTGACATAGCATGCAACACTTTGGAACCTAGACCTAGGTATTGCCAGCATTGCAACGGTGCAAGGGAAGGGCCATCTACTCGGCGCTAATATCCACACAGCTAGAGGCTACCGTGACTATCGTGACGTTTTGACTAATTGATAGATTTGACGCCAGAATTCTACCGAGCTCTTGGGACTAGTCTTCATTACGGGGCCCTGTTAAGGACAGATGGGGTGCCATGGGCAGGCTATTAACTGCAAATCAAAAGTGAAATCATCCAAATCAGACTAAAAGCGAGTTAGATACAGCTCTTTAAAGTTAGACAACTTTAAATCACCCTAGCTCTATCAGTTTAATCTTATTAAGATGATATTCTTTCCTAGTAAATAAAAATAACCTAGGTTAATATGTCCCCGCTCCTCGGAAAAGGAGCCACGTAACGAAGCCCACTTGGGACGGCGCATGCGATTGTTTAGTACCCAGACCTACCTAAAGTCAGCCTTCCACCAGTGGACAGGATGTCTATATGATGCCAATACCTGCAGGGTTACAATCTGTTATGGAGTTGGTATTCCGGGTGAGATTTTGACTAAGTGCCGGCTACACTGTGTTGCTATATGTTAGCTTTTGTAGGATACTAGAACTATAAGCAAGACAACGTTCTGGATGAATATTACAAATTGCCAACTGGGGGCAGGGTCAGTGGTGCGAGCGATACTGTGGTGTCGTATAAATCTAGTAATTTGGCGGATACCAGTGGGGCAGGTGGATGTGTCCGTGATAGGTGGTTGCTCCATCTAGTTGCAATCAGTGACTCCCGTGGATTTACTTGCTACGTCTGGTTGTATCTTGCAACCTTTGTACTTGGATAGTTGTGTCCAGGGCATCATGGCTAGGCTACCCTCAGTCTGGAAAGGCAATTCGCATTCCAGCCATCTTTACCTCCGCCAAACAGCACTGGCAGCACTTTAAAGTTCAGTTTTTGCTGATGACAGTATTGAAAGCTGAGCCCTAGGAACTGTGCAGGTATCTGGCATCCAAGTCAGCACTTAGTCAAAAGCTCACCAATGGGAAGACTCAACAACAGGTGACTCCATAGATATTGGCACACAGTAGACATTCCTTGCAGGTTGGGCAGGCCAGTATCACCTAACTCTATGGGTCAAAGGATGTTATTCTGCATGTCAAGGACTCAGTTAAGATCTGTTGTCAAAGTCAGCAGTTAGAGAAAATCTCACCAGAGAATCCCAATTCCATGAGGGTTGGACTGTAACCACCTCATGGGAGGATGCTCTAATCATGGAGTTAATAGGCTTTGTTCGGTACCAAGGTGGTAACTAACAAATCGGAGTTTGGAGAGTTTACCAGATGTTATTGAATAGACTTCTTACAATATCGAGATTACTGCACTCTGCCCCATGTTTGGTAGGTCTTGGACTCAAGCTTTATGAAGTGAACTGAAGAAAGTAAGTGTTCAATCAAGTATAGTGAAAAAACTCTGTCTGCCAAAGTCGGCTTCAACTAATATGAAAAATAGCAGTTCTGAAATACACTTCTGAGGCTACCCAGAGCCTTACTTCTCACAACTTATAAGACTCCCAAATGGTAGCCTTGAAACAACATATACAACATATACAGTATCAAACCAATACTCGAAAGAAATGTAAAACCTATAGAGTATCAAACCCATACTCGAAACCAAACATAAAACATATCCAGTATCAAACCGATACTGAAAACCAAACACGAAATATTGAGAGTATCAAACCGATACTCACAACCAAACATAAAACATATACAGTATCAAAGCCTATATTATCAGTCTAGAGGCACACCTGATGTCCTGTAACAAATTCAATACACAAACAGTATCAACAGATACAGGAAAATCCTAAACCAGTAATCAGCACCAACTACACCCCGAAAACAAAATAACATCCTTATTTCAAAATATAACAACAAAATCCTTAACCATCTCTATTATAATCAAAATGCAAATAAGGATCCCAAAATACTTTGTGAACTGGGGGTACAGCTGAATAGCTCTCAAAGCCATCATTAGTATAAGAATAACGCGCAGGAATAGACACAGAAAAAACCGCGGGAAGCTCATCTCCGGGCATGTTATCCGTCCACCATACCTGAACCAAATCTATCGCGTGTTGCAATCCTTGCACCAGTTCTCTACCTTTCTCACTCGCAGGATATCCTTTCCAACAAAGCAAGAATTGTCCCTTGCCATATCATTACCCGTAAGTAAGGACTGATTGAACTTGCCGCTCTTATTCTTCATTGATAAGTATGGGTGCTGGTTTTGCAAAAGCTCATCCTGGGAACTGGAAGTCGTGATTAGGGCAGTAAACTTTGCTTACAGAACAACGAAGAAGCCCCTTCTTTCTTCGCTAAATCCAGGCATCCATGCTAACAGTGTTGTTCTGCGTGTATTGATCTTATTCGAGTACTGTAAATAGGCCCCACCAGTGTTGCTGTAGTTTCCGCAATCTGCCAGTCTCTGTTCCGAATTGGTTGATAAAAACCATGCTCCTTTCCCCAATTTCGCCTGGTTTGTGTGGATTCCTCCTCTTAACAGCGGTTCTGTTTGATCTTAGTCAAGTCAACTGTAATGCTTGGTATCCCGCATTCCTGATCTCCAGGTGTCGATTGTAGTAATCATGGGATGTGGGGACTGTTCTGGAGTTGACTTTATAGGTATCAAGCAGTTGGTATTCTTGGCCATACACTTCCTTGTGTGGAGACATTATACCAGTATCGGAGTGACATGCATTAGAGTAGGCGGTTACTTCAGGGAGGGATGTTAACCGGTTAGTGTGGTGGGCCTCAAAAACATTTGGTAACTATGTTGTAAGTTCCCTCATCTTTCACTCCACATGTCTGTTTGTCTGGTGGCGGCCCCGTATAGCCATGATGTATGCAACTACAATTGTCTACCAGGTCTGTTTCTATAAATTATACGTAAACTGGGGATCAGGATCACTAACAATCGACGCAGGTATTGCATGAGGCGTAAAGAAATGGCGCTGAAGTAAGTCTATCGTCGATATCGCGGTTGCTTTTACCGATGTTGGTATCAGCCAGCTTCAACCAATTGCTCCGTCCACTACTACCAGCACATAATCCTTTCCTCTCAGCGTAGTGAAACGCCACATGAAGTCGATAGCATAGCTCGAAAATATCCCAGAGGTGAAAGGCAGTAAAAGTGTGTTGCCTTTGGGCAATGTTGTTCGTTCCTATTTGAGTTGACATATATCACACTGCTGTACATAGTCTTGGAAATCGTTCCTCATCTCCGGCCAGTAGATGTATTCTTTTGCGTATTGCAGGTTTCCATCTGGGCTATGGTGTCATTTATTATGAATTTCCCATATCATCAGCTCTCTTAGCGTATCTCCATTTACTCCATGACCGTACAAAATGTATAAGCAATTTTCGCCTACTCTTGTAGCGGCGTAGCGTAGACCATTGCTTATTTTGTATTGTTGCATCATTCTATTTCGTGAAGTCTGGTTGGAGTCCTTCGCTAGCTGGTAGATAGGGTCGTTCCTATATCCTTTGATAATGTGGTTCCTGCAAATGGTTTTTATATCATCCACTCCTTGAACAATATCCCTTTCGTCCACTATGCTTTCCAATACCGTAGCTTCCTCATACTTATTCGGTGTCTCATACACTTTGTAGAGTTCTAGGTTTTCGTGAGGCAGGGAGGGCGGTTACACTACTGGAATCTCTTGCAGGTATAGGAGGGGCCCTCCATAGAGTGGTCCATTATGGTGACGTTCAGGGTGCGCTCTATTATGATATTCGGTAGGAGGAGTGCCACAGCTTAAAGCCATTTTGACAAGTTCTTTGATTGCTCAGATATCTAGACAAGGGGGTGAAAAAGAACTATCTTCATCGCTTTGGTCCTCGCTAGCATTGGGTGGAGTTTTGATAACCGGCAGACTGCTGCAGGAGGAAGGAGTGTAGGTCTTCATTGGTGATTTCAATTCCTCGTTTTCATAGCAAAAAGGTATATCGTAGAATTCCGAAGGCCCTGATGTATGTTCAAGTTCCTGCTCACTTCATCTGCTGGGATAGCTTCGATGGTCCACCCAGTCATTTAGAGGTGGGCTATTTCCTTAGTCGTTTGTGTCTAGCGGTGGATGGTCCACAATGTAGTTGCTTACACATTCTGAATGTGCACTAATAGGTTCGTCAGTCAGAGCTTCGAACCGCGACATTTTGTGCTCAATAGTAGGTTCTTTGCAGGAAAAAAAGGTAGAAACAGTTATGGGAGTCGGTGAATCGCCTTCTTGTTTGGGATCATTGCCAGTATGTGGGTAGTTATCATTCTCTTTCTAAAGGGGCCATAACGCATCTGCTAAATAGTTCCATTTTCCTGATCTATAAACTATTGCAGGGTCATATTTTCTAATAAACCCTCTCCATCGCAATTGTTTTTTTGGTATGTGGGGTAGTTGTTTTGAGGCAGGTTAGAGGTAGATGATCCGTGACGATAGTAAACTTACTTCCTCCAAGTATGTGGTGGAATGCCGCCTGTGCATCCACTATTGCTAGAGCTTCCTTGTCAGTTGGGCCATAATTCATTTTGGCATTAGAGAATTTTCTGCTATGAAGCGAAGCAGGCCTGCCATTTTCATCTGTTGCTCCTTGTCCTACTCATGCTCCTACACCTGTGTTGTATGCCTCTGTTATCAGCCATATTAGCAGTGAGGAATCATATCGTAGTGGTTTTATGACCTCGTATTTGGAAACAACTTGATTAACATTTGCCAGGGCTTGTTTTTGAGTGGCGGTCCTCACAAATTCCGATGTTCCACTGAGTTCTGTCCCGAGACGTGACATTTATCGGTCTAGCAGTCATCGTGATAATATTTGCCTCTTCTTCCTTTACTTCTATGCCGTTGACAAACACTTCTTCAGCCCGATTTTCCTGTTCCACTCTGTTGGAGTTGACATCTTTCTTCACCTTCACTTTTCTCTTGCCTTTGCCCTTGTCATCCTTGCTGGGACAGTCTCTTGCTAGATGTCCTTTACCTCTGCCTGTACAGCAGAGACGTTTTTCTTTTCGTTCCTGAGGCTTGTTGTGGGATTTGTGGTTCATTTTTGGATTAGCCTTCTGCTCATCCTATTTGGAAATGGATTCCTTTGCCTATTTTTCCAACCTTTCCTTCCCAAAAGCACCAGTACTTTTTCGGATAGCATCTGTACTCCCTGCATTTTGTATAACTTCTATACTGGTATCAGTTGCAACATACTGTGATTGGGCTTCTGGTGGTAACCTAGGATGCATGGTTTTAAATAATTGTGCAATAAACGCATAATCACTTATAGTGTACGCAGGTAGACCTGAGCAGTACATTAGCAAATTGGTTGCTATTGTTGATATTGTTTGTATTTTTCCATTACTTACTTGTGTGATTTGATGGAGTTTGCGGTAGATATCATGGTGCTGGTTTGAAGATTGGAATCTTTCATGCAGGTATCTAACAAGGTCTGGTCTGGTAATGTCTTCACCGAAATGCTCATCTACTTGAACAGCTGCTTCATGAGCTCGTCCTTCAGAATACCGGATCAAATAGTTTCTGACTCCGGCCTCACTGGTTCGTCATCCGTTTTGACATAGATATAAGGATACTGAATTATACCATCTATCGAACTATTCTGGTTTCGAGGTCATCTCCCCCGCCAGTAAATGTATTAGATGTAGGTGCTTTGATACTGAGGTTCGCGGGGACAACTGGTTTAGGCCTGGAAGTTAGTGGTCTGGGGACTTCTGATCTGTGGGACTATGGCACACCGGGTCCTGCTGCGGAATCCACGTTACCCTGGTGCATACTACTGTTTGGAGCTATCGGGATCATCGTCCGGTGGTGCTGGGGTACCTGTGTACCCGCAGACTTCTTTGAGGATTCTGGAAACCCTCCCGGGGTAGTGGTTGGTGGTTCTGAAGGTTGTTGTGATAATTCTCCTACTGCGGGTTCCGCTTCGTTACTGGCTGAGGCCTAGCAGCGGTGTGGCTTGCTGCTTGCGCCGTAGCTGACGTGTTCGTAAACCATTCATTAGAATACCAGGTGTGCTGTTTAGATCCGATCTCAGGGGCCTTGCCCTTGCATTCCCGCGGAACACTGTCTATCTTCATAACTTGTTGAAATCAAAAAAAATGTAACTCACTCCCAGCGAGATGCAGCAATCGCCGCATTAATAGGCTTTGTTCTCTACTAAAGTAGTCACTAGCGAATTAGCTTCTCTAGGCTTTAGCGGCGGTTGTTGAATAGACTTCTTACTATATCTCGATTACTGATGGCTCCGTGAAGTTTGGTAGGTCTTAGACTAAATATTTATCAAGCGAACTGAACAAAGTAACTGTTCAAGCAAGTATATTGAAACAACTCGGTCAGCTGAAGTTTGCTTGTTCTAATGTGAAGAATTGCTGTTGTTAAATACACTTCATAGGCAACCCGGAGCCTTACTTCTCGCAACTCATATGTCACCCAAATGGTAGCCTTGATACCATGCATACAACATATAGAGTATGCAGCTGATACTCGAAACCAAACATAAAACATATAGAGTATCAAACCGATACTCGAAAACCAAACATAAAACATATTGAGTCCCACACACTACATTATCATGCTTTTGGCACACCTGGTTTCCTGAAACAAATTCAATAAACAAATACTATCAACTGATACTTGAAAATCTCGAACCAGCAACCGACACCTATTACATGGTCGGTCTATATATATTGGCATTGAGTGAACATCCTTTGCACGGTTGGAATGCTGTGGCCTGGCTATCCGCGAGTCCAAGGTAATGGAGACTGTAACCCTCAGACACTCCCAGGTTCCATTGTCAAAGTACTCCCTTAGCGAAACTGTCCTTGGAGAATACTACCACTATGAGAGCTAGTAACTATGTGAGTATTAGTGTCGGGTAGATGAGGCGTGAACTGCAGAAAAGCTGGCATCGGCTACATACATAGGCAAAAGGGTCATACGATATATCCTGAGCACTATTTACGACTCTGGTGTCAAAGTCAGTACTTAATCAAAACTGTGCCCGGAAATAACACCTGCAAAAGATGTGGGACCTGCGCCGATATTGACATTACGTAGATGCCCATCGCCCTATTTGGATGCTGCTGCTGTGTACATCTGGAGGGCCGTAGTGTTACATGGTTTGTTCCATGTACACTGTCGGAATCTTGTGTGAATGTCTCTGCTTGGTAAAAGACACAACCAACAATACTACAATGATATCCTCCCGGAGCCGAGGTAGATATTAGCGCCCCGTAGATATCCTTTCTACCACTGCGTGGATGGCTAGAACCATATCTCCATACCAAAGTGCGGCATACCGTATCATCGGAACCATCTAGCTCTCTATCATTACAATTATTGTATGGTCCAAGCTTTACAATTGAGTCACGCGGCTGTCACTCGGTGAATATTCCCCTCCGGTGGATGTTCTTGGCACTTTCACCAAGCTGGTAATGGGTACATGTAATAGCTTCTCACAAGATGCAGTAAAGGTAAGAGTAACAGGGTTGATTCTTTGCCGCAGTGGGTAACCAGTGAATCTAAGTCGGGAGGCTTTAACCTCAGTTGTTGAATCTACATCTAACTGTACTGTTAGTACTGTAGTCTCCATGATATTTGCGGGATCTCTGCGGCAACATTGTGCCAGCGAGCTGAAGAAAGTAAGTGTCACAGCTTGTATATTGAAAACCTCGGTCGGGCTCAGTTTGCTTCTTCTGGCGTCAATAATAGCAGTTATTAAATACACTAGTCAGGCTTCCACGAATCTTGTATCTCAAAACATTTAAGTCTCGGAAACAATGAGCCTTGAAACCAAACATAAAACATCTAACATATCAAACTGATTTGGGAAACCAAACATTAAATATATAGAGTGTCAAACTAGTACTCAAACCTAAGATAAAAGATATAGAGTATCAAATTGATGCTGGAAACCAAATATGAAACAAATAGAGTATCGAACAAATACTTAAAACCAAACAAAAAACCTGTAGAGCATCAAACCCTGTACTATCATGTCAGAGGCACACCTCGTTTCCCTAAACCAATTCCACACAAAAGCAGTATCAACTAATACCCGAAAGTATCAAACTAGTGACTGGTTACCGGTTCCAGTACACCTATGTGACAAAGTATTGGACACTGAGACCTAGGGTCTTCGTTGCAATCTGGCATCAAGCATATCACTTATTCAACACCTTACTACTGTGCCCTGTGGCTAAAGTTCCGTGGCTATAACCAGCAGGAAGAAGGTCTATGGACCGTTTGAACATAGGTATTTTGTAGATGTATGTGTACAAGTGCCGCATACAGTGTCCCCAAACCCTGCAGGGGTTTACGCCTCACAGTCAGCACATAGTCAAAGCCCACCTCGAATCCCACTGTGCTGTAACTGTATGGGTATTAGGGTGGGGCAGGGGATCTTTACACTATTAGGAGGTTGGGGCTGACCGCGTCTAGGTGGCCCAGTATCGGAAGACGAGGCTTTCGGACTGCGTAGGTATCTGTCATCAAAGTTGGCACTTAGTTAAAACATTACCGAATAATAATACGGCTATAACATCCTGTAACTCTGAGGATGCTGGTGTCGAGCAGACATCATTTACACCAACGTAAGGCTGCCATCGTGTATGTCTAGGTATCTGAGTGGCCAATACTGCATTCTAAGAGCCTGGTAAGAATCCGGGGTCATAGTCTGCCTATAACCTAAGTATTTCTTAAGTCCCACCAGGCTGTTACTTTATCAACACACAGGTTGAGTAGATATTGTGGTGACCAAACTGGAGCTAGCCTTACGTACACCTTAGTGCCCCTGATTTGGAAGCTGGGATCTGCGGTCTTTCTAGGAATCTGGAGTGAGAGTCTGCACCGAGTGAAATCCTTACTCAAGCCGTAGCAGGCACTACCTCTATGGATATTCTCCTCAGGTAGATTTTCTATATGCTGTTGGAGACCCGCCGCCATTTCTACCTAGGTGCTAAAGGCTCACATGTTGGATCCATATAGCCCCTGAGGAATCTGCCATCACAGTCACTACATAGTAAAAGCCTTGCTAGTAGGGAGACTCATAAATCAGTAACTCGATGGATATTAGTGTAGAGTAGATATTCTGTGTATTGTTGGAAGGCCCGTGTCCATTACCTCTTGGGGCAACAGTATTCTATGCCATACTCAAAGGGCTAAGTAGGGATGTAGAATCTAACACAGCACAAAGCCAATCATCGAGGTAAGACAGGATGTTGTGTGATTGTGAGAACTATGGAATATGCCTGGACAAGAACCACACGGGGCCTGGGTCAAGTTACCACTAGCCGAAGTCAGCTATCACGCAACTATCACTTCCTTTTCCGGTGAGTACTGCGCGCCTTTTCACACAATTATTCTTCTACTGCCTAAACTAGATTTCCTATTAGAACTGTGTCTCCGATTTTCCCTGCTATTGGAAGCGTAATATAGTATCAGGTCTTGATTCTGCTACCCGCGCAAGCATGAACTCCTGGTGACTATAACTAGATCCTGAAATGGGGCTTGTCAAGTCTTCTACATTGATCTCTTGTGAACGCCTTAGATATCAGCAGTTACCACCAGACACTTCTGACATTCTCTAGTTCTCCGGGATACTCTTGACATTGCCTGTTATCACTGAATGTACCTGATGTATTGTCAACGTTTTTGTTGCCTTCCCATTTACAGCATGTAATGGAGCAGTTCATGGTGTCTGCTAATTTACAGGATGTACCAGACGCAATTGACACTGTGAGAGTTTCCTGACATTGCACTTACGGAGCTGACGCTGCCAGCCATTGTGCTCCAGTGAGTGATAGTTCCACTTTTCAGCTGTCGCGCAAATTTACAAAAACTTGATTTCGCAGTCAGACTGTGAATACAGCTGGCACAATACATATGTTTCCTGAATCACGGTGATAAGTACCGATTCATCGACCATCTCCTCGCATATTGTTGTGCATGTACTGGAATGATCGGATAATAGTTTCAAAGCTGATATGGTTGCCACATCACTTGCCAAGTATTGCGGAAGCTGACACACTAATATTGATAGGATTTGTCAAATTAAGCTGCCTACATTGTCTTATCTATGGAGCTGCTGCAATTATGGCCATGAAATCTCTTCTATTTGTGTCACAGGTTACGTAACGATTGTTGAGTTGAAGGGTTACCCTGCACGAACTCAAATTAGCCTGGTAAACACCTCCCAATGGCCCAGTAATCGAGGGGTTAATGGGCTTTATTGTGTACCGAGGCCAGAACTAGCGAATCAAGGTCCGCCAGCTTTAGTGGAGGTTTTGGAATGGAGTTCTTGCTCGAATGTGACTACTGCAGTCTTCGCAATATTTGGTAAATCTCAAACTAATGATTCTTGTAGTGAACTGAAGAAAGTAAGTGTTCAACTAAGTATATTGAAAACCTCTGTCTGACGAAGTCTAACTCTTCTAACGTGAAGACTAGCAGTTCTTAAATACACTATGTTAGGCTACTGGAAGACCTTTTCCCCCAACATATAGGTGTTCAAAACGGTAGCCATGAAAGCAGACATAAAACTTATAAAGTATCAAACCAATAGTAGAAAACCAAACATAAAACATATAGAGTATCAAACTGCGACTAGAAACATAGCATAAAACATATATAGTATCAAACTGATACTCGAAAAACCAAATATAAAACATATAGCGTATCAAACCGCCACTTGAAACCAAGCATAAATCACATGTAGTATCAAACTGATACTCGTAACCAAACGTGAAACATATAGAGTATCAAACCAATACTCGGAACCACACATAAAACATTTAAAGTATCAAACACTTTCCCATCAGGCTAGAGGTACACCTCATTTCCCGAAACAAATTCAAAATAACAACAGTCGCAACTAATACCAGAAAATGATAAATTAGTAACCAGGACCAGTTACACCACGAAAACAAAATAATGGCCCTATTTTGCGACATAACAAAAAACTCCTATTCCCCACCATCATAATCAGAATTTGAATAGGGATCCCAAAAACCTTTATCAACCACATGTATATTTCAATAGCTCTCAAATCCATCCTTAGTAAGAGAATACCATGTCGCAAGATACCCGCAAAAAGTACTAGGATACAGAACTCTGGGGATGTGATCTGTCCACTATACCTGCAGCAAATCAATTGCATGTTACAACCCTTCCACATGTTCCCAACCTTTCACGCAAACTGGATATCCTTTCCAACCAACCAAGAATTGTTCCTCGCTGTATCGTTTCCTGTAATCAATGACTGATTGTAATTCCCACACTTGTTCTTCATTGATTAGCATTCGTGCCGGTTTTGCAAAAGGTAGTCCAGGAAGGAGTAATTCATCGCTAGGGTAGTAAGGTTTGACTACCTAAACATGGAAAACTCATTTCTTCCTTCAGTACATTCTTGCATCCATTCTAACATTGTAGTTGTGGGTATGTTCATCGAATTCCAGTACTGTAAATGGGTGTCGCCAGCGTAGTCATAGTTTCAGGGATCTCTCTGTTTCTGTCACATACTGTTCTCCAAAAACCATGATCCTTTCACCAATATCAACCGGTTTGTGCGTGTTCCTTCTCTTAGCTACTACTCTGTTTAATCTTGCCCTAGCCAGCAGTAGCGCTGGATATGCTCCATTCCTGATCCCCTGGTGTCCAATGTAGTAGTCATCGGATGCAAGGACTCCAGTGGAGTTGAGTTTATAGGTATTGTGGAGTTGGTATTCTCGTCCATACACTGCCTTGTACCGGGAGATTCTTATAGTATCAGAGTGACCTGCATTGGAGTGAGCCGTCATTTGAGTAAGTGAAGTTAACCAGTTAGTCTGATGTGCATTCACAACATTTCATAATGCTGTTTTAAGTTCCCTGATCTTCCCCTCTGTCTGTCTATTGGTTTGGTGATAAGCCAGTGTAGCATAATTTGTATAGACTACCACACAAGATCACGCTATGGAAAACGTTAAGCGAATTGTTTCAAGATCTCAGGTTATGAAACCCTGGCAATATCAGTTCTCCCTTCTAATCTGACTGATAACCGATGCATCTAACACAGGTGTATGAGGATGGGCACGACAAGGAGAAACACTGGCAAATGCTGGACCTGCTGCGCTTTACAGCACCAAGTTTTATAATACAGTAATAAAACCTTTTCACTGCTGACAGGGAAGCACTAACAATATTTGATGCACTGACAGCACTTCATCATAGACTTGTCGGTAGCAAGTTTTCTATCTTTACAGATCATCTTCGTTTGACGTAACTTAAGATAAGAACAATACTAACCAACAAGGAATGGCAGTTGAGAGGATTCATTGGAAAATACGACTACGGAATAGTGTTCGGACCAGGTCAAGGGAAATATTTAGCCTACGCATCATCCTGTCTACATGATAATAATAATGATTATGCACATACTGCAAACAATGCCACACAAGAACACGCCACGCCCAGTCTTTCACCTATTACATCTTTTCCTGACTACCAAGAACATACTATCGAATATGAGATGTCGTCATATAAAGCCCTCACTATTGAGACAATCGGTGCTCATCACGAAAGCCGTAGAGACTGTAGCCAGAAATCTGGACTGATAACTGCTAACAATTACAGAAATAGTAAAAGGCTGAATGATTGGGGATGCCATCGCAGCTATACCACTGATAGGAGTGAGGAAGAACTTGGACATGCCTCAATGCATTGGGCATTCTGCGACATACCCTTTTGCCCTGACCTTGAGGAATTATCACCTAAATTAAGGACCTGCAGTGGCTTTGCATGCGGCAGTCCTCCGGCTATTCTAATGCCACTGAATACCGACAATGATCACAACAATACCAATACCCATTCACAACGTCACTGCCTCAATATCTCAACCATCCAGGAGCGTGTCAAAAAGGCTTTAGGCTGTAACACCTCCACTACCAAATGTCAAGATTCCCAGTTTGCCGAGCATCACCACAACAAACGGCTTCATGTATGGCGTCTCGCATACCTGAACTACAATTCAGTAGTGGAATCAACCTTTCTAGCTCACGAAAAACTGGAACTCTACAAAGTGTATGAGATACGCAATGACGAGACGAAGGTAACAGTACCGGAAAGGATGTTGGATGAGAGGGATATCATCTATGGAGTAGATGATATGAAGAAACTTTGGAGAGAACAGATGGTCTAAAGATATAGGAACAACCCTATCTACCAACAAGTGCAGGATTCCAATCACGCTTTACAAAACAGGGTGATACCACATGATAATATACGAAATGGCCTTCTTTATTCCGGCACCATATGAGTCGAAGATTGTCTATACATTCTGAAAGGTCATGGAGTGAATGGAGAAGTGCTAACAGAGCTAAGAATAGGGGAATACAAAATAAAGGAGACCATCACAGTGATCGAAAACTGTGGTATGCAACAGAATACATCAATTGGCCAGAGATGGGAAAGGATTTCTACAAGTATGTCCTGCATTGTGAGATATGTCAACTGAACTGAGAACAAACTACCTGGCCAAGGGGCAAAACCATTGCGCTTCACTCTTACTGTGAGATATTCACAAGCTATACCATTCAATTTATGGGGCCTTAGACTAAGCTGCGAGGACATGATTCGGTATTGGTGGTAGTGGACAAAGTAGTTGCTTTTAGTGGGCTAATACCAACATCAGTGAAACCTAGTGCGATTTCGACGACGGACTTGCTCCAGACCCATATCTTTATACCTGATGGAATACCTAGGTCGATTGTTAGCGATGCTGATGTACTATTATCCTCGCGTTTTTGGAAACCAACCAGGAACACAATGGCAGTTGACCACATCATGGCTACCCTAGGCCACCACCAGACCAGCGGACAAGAAGAGAGGAAGAACAGGGAACTAAAAATCGCATCAAGGAACGTTGGTAATGCGCACCAGACTAAGTGGTTTATATCCGTCCCAGAAGTGACAGCTGACTCCAATGCAGGTGACTCCGATACTACCGGATTATCCCCATACACGGCTGTGTGTGTGCGAGAATACCACATCCGCTATACCTGTGAAGTGAACTCCACAATACTTCCTGCATCCAATGATTTCTACTATCGATACCAGGAGATCAGGAATAGGGCATACTGTGCGTGACAGTTGGCTATAGCAAGATCCAGCAGAGTAGGAGCTAACAGGAGGAGCCCACAGAAGTCTGTTGACACTAGGGAAAGGATTATGGTTTTTAGAGACAGGTATGTGACAGAAAGCGCCAGATCTTGGAAACCACAGCCACACTGGGGAGGGTCTATTTCAGTACTCGAATTCGATGAACATACGCTGAACTAGGGTGTTAGCATGGATGGGAGGATGTGTGGAATGAAGGCAGGAGTTTTCCCTTATGCAACAGGGAAATATTACCAGCCTAAGGTTTATGTTCGGTTTCCGGGATAAGGGTTTGCGAAACCAGGACTCATCGTTATCAATGAAGAACCGGAGTGCAAAGTTCAATCAGTCCTCAATTACAGGAAATGATATGGTGTCAGAAAACGGTTGTTTAGTTGTAAAGGATATCTAGCATGTGAGAATAGTAGGAAACGGGTGGAGGTGTTAGAACTTGCGATAGATTTGGTTCAGGCATTGTGGACAGATAACAGGCTGGGAGATGAGTTTCCAGCAGTTTTTTCACGGTATATTCTGATATGTTATTCTCCTACTAGCGAAGGGTTCAAGAGCTATTCAGAGGTACCCTTGGTTGTTTAAGGGTTTTGGTATCCTTCTTTGAATTCAGTTAATGATAGCGAGAATTGCAAAATTGTGGTTATGTTTTGAAACCAAGGGTTTATTACTTTTCGGGGTGTAACCTGTACTGGTTTCTGGTTTGGTATTTTCAGTCATCAGTTGATATTAATTGTGTTTAGAATTTGTTTCCCGAAACGAGGGTTGTCTCTAGCCTGATATTATAGAGTTTTATACTCTATATGTTTAATGTTTGGTTTTGAGTATCGGTTTGATACTCTATATGTTTTATACTTGGCTTTGAGTATCAGGTTGATATTTTATATATTTTATGTTAGTTTCAAGGCTACCAATTTGGAGTCTTATACATTATGAGAATAAGGCTTCCAGTAACCTAAGGAAGTGTATTCAAGAATTGCTATTCTTCACGTTACAAGAGCCAGACTGCGGCAGACAAAGTATTTCAATATACTCGCTTGAATAGTTACTCTTTTCAGTTCACTTCCACAATCGTTATTGAGATCTACTAAACATCTAGGGGACTTCAGTAGTCAGGATCAAGGAAGAAGTCGATTCAGAAATCTCTGCTAAATCCTCGCGACCTTGATGCGCTAGTTACCACCTTGGTACGGATTATGACCCATTAACTTCTCGATTACCTCATCCCCGTGGAGGTGGTTACACTGTCTCCCACATAGTAATTCATCGCAACCTTTACCCTATTATGAATTGTCACCAAGTGGGGATTTGGGGTACTTAGAACTTGTCCTTACTGTCAACCACAGGAACTTACGCGGTAGGTAGATTCCGGAATTTCGGCCAAGTTACTACTTTGTATGCTGTATGGCATAGTATGGGAATTGGTCAACAATGCGACACGAATGAAGAGATGTAGAACCACGGTGAAGGAGCAACTGGAAGCAAGATCACTGGAACTGCCTTGAAAGGTCACATGAATGGAAAGTAGTGAAACTGTATTGAGGAAGGAACTTGAAGCATAGACAAGGAGTTGGAGAGATGAGTACTCGCAGGCATTAGTGCATGTAACTAAGAGTAGGAATCATGTGTAAGCATATAGCACAATCATGGCTGGAAGCTGAGCAGGGCCCTCCTTGCTTTATGTATTTATGTCAGCAGTTTCTTCACGCTTGTTAAAGTAGCCACTTGGAAACAGTTTCCGAAAGTGAAGTCACTCTTTCCATTATGTTCCCAACTCCTCAAGAGATCTAGAATATCATATTCGATATAGTATTGCTTTCATTAGTCCCTGGTATACATAGTGAATCTTTGATCATGATCATACTTGTTGCTGCAATCACTTGTTGCCTAAGTTCAGTCATGGCTACACTTGCAATGACCTTCCAATTCGACCTCCTACAGCCCTGTTTCAAAGTTGAAAGAAGAAATGTTCCACTTCCCAGTACCTTTCACTGTACCTTGTTACTTAGAAATATTTATGTTTTCTAAATGAAAACAAGGGGGAAATTGAGCATGAATGACCAATCTATGTAATTATTTTGATATTTATGGCAAAATTCTGGTTGGTATTAATGTGTAAAAATTTCTTATTGCGGCAGGAAACAACATTTTCCTAAAAACAGCCTTTACTGGGGTGTGGGCTATTGGAAGGAACCATGACCGAGCTCCAGGAATACACAATGTGCACATGAATAGAGTACCAATAAGCTGCCAGATAACACATTGAATACATTAGCTAGCTCTTTTTCTACGTTTAACCGCATTTTCGTGACCTGGTAGTATCGTGATTACCAAAATGGATCTCAAGTAAAGTTCAAATATATAATGAAGAGTAATGTTGTTAGATTTCTGATTTGGTATCAATCTGTATTATCCAACAATATTTCACCGACATTCTATTTCTGGGATTATGATTGTGATAGTGCATGGAAATTTAGGGCTATCATAAAAGGTTGACAATATTCTGAGCAGTGCAATATGGAGGCTTAAACTAGAGTCTCGTGATGAAATCCTCATTCAGGCCCCACTAGTATTATAGTCAGATTACACTTTCCTTGCACTTAACTATGTGTACTACTTTGCAATTTTCACAATATTGAAATAGGCAACTTATTGTCATGTTCATGGCTGTACTGTAACTTGAAGTAGCATGAGAAGAGCCAATTATAAAAATGTATAAATAGTACAGTGCCTCGTCAGAAGTGTTTGTGATCTAAGACATGTTTAATTGTAGTTGCACCATGGGCCATGTGTGGCGATACTGGGGTTGTCTATAGTCTGCACTAATGTCTGAGTAGACATAAAACCTTAAACCACATACTCTGAATAGTCAACTATGTATCTTTTCGAGTCCTAAAATAATAAATCAACCTAGGTAATACTTTGGATGACTTCCACTTGCATTGAATAATGCAGCTACTCTATCAGGCGTTGACTTCTATCACTTTTCAATAAACCCCTTCCGAATCTTCTAACAAACCAAAGGTAATACTTGTGCAACCCACTTCTGCGCAGCTTCTTTTCCTCCCCGGTATGTTCAATCCTTGGATATTGCTAGTGCAATCGGTTTTTAACCTCAGCCTGCCCTTGCTGAATCACATTTAAATCATGGAAGTCAGTGGGATGCTCTGCCAATTCAACACAATTCCACTGTGACCTATTCATCATACTTTAAATGTTGTGAACAGGATCATTGTCTTGTGGAAAAAGAATATCTTCAAGTTGCATACGAAAGGAAATCAACTGCTGAATAACAAGAAACAGATATACTCTCACGAGTCTAACATACCTGTTCTGGCTGATATTGTGACTGATAGGAACCAAAGGACCTTTTCTCTTCCCCCAAAAGTACTCCTATACTATAAGTGAAATTTCCTTACCTATTGCTTTTGGATGAACAAAATCTACAAGCCACTGCTCCACAACTTCCCTGAAAACCCACTGTTGCCTTGAATCTAGGGATTCCTCCACATAGTACTCCTCACTCCAAATGGCTCTTGCAAAATCTTCAGCTGTCCAATTTTTTCAAGCTTTAGCAATGTCTAATGGTTTAGCAACATGTACCACCTTGTGTTCTGATCTTGATTTGGCTAGCAATTTCTTGATATTGACATCACAAATTATTTTATCAACTATATATCAGTTAAACAATTATGTCCGATTACTCAAGCAGGTAGCGGGAGTTGAGTGTTATCGGTAGAGAGAGAAATACCTTGCACCTATCTATCTATGAAATGGCATCAGGTTATTTTGCTGTTGAATTTTGGTACTTGAATAATTGTACAAGGCTGTCACTCGCTGATGGTAGGTGTATGACCTGTGTAGAAATGTTATCCAGTTAATGTCGCTCACATGTATAAGCAAGGATGATGTTAATCCAGGGTTAGGGCTGGCCGATAGTTTGAGCAATGCGGCAAATATTCCGCAGGGAGTAGAAAAATCGGATAATCGTGGCTTCTGCAACAACGCTCATTTCTGTTCTAGAGGTCTTTCTGACCGTTTCATTTTTTCTTGATTTATATCTGCTTTGGTTAACCGTTGGAAATTTAGGATTATTAAATTGTGGGACTCCTGGTATTATCTAATTGTGGTGTAAATAGAGGGCAGGTACTGTGATGAACTGTCACAAACAACTCAGTCGCAATCCACCTAGTCATATTTAGGCAGGAGGCATTTGGCTAACATTGTGCAGTCAGTGATCAAGAACACCTCTGACGAGCAACTGTATATCAAGGAAGAAACCAACAATCTATCCAACTCTACTTCTACTTGAACTGGACAATCCACCCTTTATCCTTTGAACCCTACATACTTTATATGTGGCACCATGTCAATGCTCTCTACTGATACTGCACACTTGACACCTCCCCTATAAAATTCCACTCAATTATGGACCTTTCTAGTCTCGAGCTACGATTCAGCCAGGGCTCTGATAATACCTTGTCTTCTAACTGGCTGCCTGGCAAGGTCTTACAGCTGTTTGTACTTAAGACTTTCTTCCTTTTCACGGTTGTCTCTTTTGCCCACTCAGTGTACAAGTTGCTGGTCAGAAATAGTCATCGTAGAAGGTATGGCAGCTACAATGACAGAGGAGATTGGCATAGTATGTTTCCGCAAATAGGCTACACCCAAAATCAAGCAAGTTAGCAAACTTAATATTACAACGAAATGAAATTTGGTATAACAAACAGAAGATTGTTAAAAGCATTGTCAAAAACTGTAGGCGATAGATATTCTATCCTCTTGTTGCAATTATTAAGATCTTGCAACTGGGGACGATGCTGATTAGTTCATCCCAGGTATATAGAAGTACATATCTGCCTGTGGTATAGCTTTATCACTTCTAGTCTATTGGTGACTTTGATTGTCATACTTACACCATTGCCAACCTTCGCGGATTGAATGCAAATAATTAAGTCAAAGTGTGAGATAACATGAACATAACTTGTATTCCTTTGCTGTATACCTAAGAGAGTATACTAGGTGGTGGTATGAAGAACAAGCTGTTGTATCCTAACAGCCTCTTTTTATAGCTCTTATTGCAACCAGCTTATAGGTCAAGAGACTAGGAGTCGCAATAGCGGCTCACACACTCTCGAAACATAAAAGTCGCATGACCTCTTACGTGCTTCTGGGTATGAGTCACATGGCCATTGAATAGGTCCTGTACGTGAAATAATATCTCATCTTCTACTACTCCCTTTGTCATATGAATAGCCTCAGTAATCTCTTAATTGGTCAGGTTTGTCCAAGTAAACCATGATACATCGACATCTTTATCTCCTGGATAGCCACCATGATCTCTGAATAGGTCATGTGTGTGAAATCATAATGTAAAAAATGAAGCCCTATGACAGATATGCTTGCTATACTACTAGTGTCTCTTTTCACTCTAATGGCCATAGAATTTAGGCTGAGAGAACAGAGTTGTTTCATTGTGAAGCTCAAGAGAAGTGTATGAGCAGACTGGACTTTGGGCTGCTACCTCACCTCTATCTATTTCTGTTACTGTGTTGAGTTCCTTCATGTTCCAAACTCAATGACTGCTAGTACTAGTGAAAATGACATCTAGGCTTAGTCTCTGTCCAGTGGTACCATATCAGTACCTGTAAATCCGCACTGCTTAGTTCAGACTTGTCTTATGACCAGCATTCCAATGGGTAAATATTGGAGCGGAGATAGTGACATTACAGTATAGTCGACAGAAGGTTTATACATGATGATCGTATCCGGTTGGGGATATCATGATCAACTGGTGAATGGCCAATTGGCTGTTATTATGTCGTGATACACTATAGGTAGCCACAACGGATGTGCATATAGTTAGCCCAATTTACCTCTCCGCCGATCGTGGTAGGCTTTAGACAAAATATAAAAACCATGTAGATTCCACCAGTGAAGAGTCTAGGTTTTGTGTGAAATATCTTTTTATTGATTACCAAGGAGCAATTCATATGTCCCGCATTAACAGCCTATGAGGCCGGGTGACTCAACAGCGTAGAAGTATTTTTCAATACTGACAATCGTTTACCCGCAATCAACGATCAAACTACCACCATGAGTCAGTTGAGTTTTGGGTTGTCCTGAAAGAACCTGAAGTTGAATGTGAACTTGTTACATGAAAACCGCTATGAGTGGTGGACCAGGGATATGATAACACAAATCGCCGGGAATGGCTAGACCTTTACTGGGGACGGAATCGAGACATACCCTTCTGGAACAGGTTTCTGCGCACCAGATGCAAGTCATGATAGTATTACTGGATCCACCCCACTTTCAAAAGAGCAACTGAAATGGAAATAGCCAGATGTCATGGGAAAGGCGATGCTAGCCAGCTACATGGAACCCCACTTTTGTAGGAAATACTTGAATATTGAGACATCAAAAAAGATGTGGACAGTAATGAGAAAAAACAAGAAGGACTCTGGAGTGGAACACTTTTATAGTATCAATGATGATATCTAATCATTGAAGGTGTACAACTTTCCTACAGTTATTGCATTCAATGAAAGGTACAAATCCCTCCACTCTGATCTTGCACTTTGTGACAGTGAAAGTCAATGGATTAGTGACATGGAGGCCACATATATCATCCGGCGAGCCTTGCAAATAGATGGCGATGCAAGCAGGACATTTCACCATATCCATATTAACACCAGCCGGCTATAGCGACTTAAGGATGAGATGGTAAAGCATGACAGCGGTCTCAAGTAAGAAAGAAAGAACATCAGGGCGCTGTTCAGAGGCGAGGTCCAGTATTCCCGGACCGGAAACAGACCAAGTTCGGGCAACGAGGAACCAAAAACGGTAACACCGCTAGAGCAAATTGCTCCCATGAAAGAGCGAGACTCGGTGTGACTATTATAGGCTACAATTACGGTATACCAGGTCATGAGAAGCAGGAGTGCTGGTCGACAGCAGGAGTAGAAAATTCTTACGTAAGTAATGAAAGAAAACAAGGAAGAAATTGAAATGTACGGAAATGGGGTAATACCAGAACCAGAACCAGGAATGGAGACAAGTCCGCTTCTTGAATTTGGAGTCTTAGAGGAAACGGAGAAGAGAACAATGTGCAGTCTCTAGGGCAGCCAGAGTTAGATGAGGAGGGTGGATAAACAGTAGCTGCTCAAATCACTCTGCCGGAGTTCGATCATACTTTATAGACTATCGATCATACGCCCTGGGGGAAAATACTGTCGATGTCGCTAGTAGAAGATATCTTGTATGTGAGGGAATTGGTACAGTAAAGGTTACTGTACTCGTACCCCAGGGTAGGAACCAAAAGGTCGATATCAAAAATGTGATTGGCGATCCTGGCTGCCGAAATCCAGTGTCGTGAGGTTAATTGATGTAGAGTGAACTAGATGTAAAGATTGACTCCGGAATGGCTAGTTACCTGTATCAGAACTCAGTGCTTATAGGAACTGCTCCGATAAGAAATCGCCTTTTACTCCCGGACATGCAGTCAATTGATAGCCAGAAGGAAAGAGCGAGCCTCAAGGAACTTGCATTTTTTGAAGCGGAAACCGCATACCAGCGAGAGAAAGTTAACAAAAGGTTTTGCCGCCTGTGTTTAGGTCATATTAGCTAGCATTCAATTAGGGCAATGAAAGTGGTAGTTATTGGTATGGAAGTCACCGTAGAAGCTAATAGTGAGACCGAAAGAAAGGAAAGACGTGAAGACTGTGTGCGGGAAGGATTGTCTCACAAACTATTATTCAATCAACAATGTACCACAACACAGGTCCTCAAACATGTAAACGGTGATGTATGTGGGCCAGTCAAAACACTGGTTCCTGGAAATCACCTCTATTTTGTTATCTTCAGAGATGAGCATATAAGGTATACCCCTGTAAATTTAATGCTCTAAAAGTGCGACACATTCAACTACTTTCGAGGGTTTAAGGCTGAGGTTGAGAAGGCTACGGGTGTGAAGATTCACTGACTTAGAAGTGATGGTGGAGGGAAATACCAAAGGAAGAAATTTCTGGACTACATCCTCGTAAACAGGATTCAGCGTAGATGTACTACGCAATACACCCCGTGAGAAAATGGATTTGGGGAATGTCAAAACTAGACGCTCATGAACCGGGTCTTGAGCGTGATGTCTCAGGTAGGAGCGCGCAAGGCATTTTGGGTTCTGGCCTGTGAGACAGCTATAGATCTCTGCAATCGTGCGTCCAACAGCGCTCGGAAAGGGAAGACCCCCTAGGAGCTTAGGTTTGGCAGAATGCCAGACATCAGTCATCGACGCATCTGTGGATGTAAGGTCATGCATGGGATACCAAAAGAGCCCTGGAACCAGTCCGATTACACGGAGAGAAAATGGATCTTGGTTGGCCATTCCCGGACATCGAAGCATTACTAGATCTACGACCCGGAGAGCTACCCCTTGCTTACCAGCCATGTTTTAATTTTCTACACAGAATGCGGACATTAGAAATCAGCAACAAAGCTTAGTTCTGAGAATAGTGGGAATGCAGGTGTGAAGAATGCAGAGCTGTATTGATTGGGAGAATTATTTGGGAGCAGCTTAGAATCCGATGAGGACGACCCAGTATGAGCTGAGGGAGAAAAACCACAACACATGATAATAAATGTCAGGCAACTAGCACAATGCATTGAAGAACCCATCATCAATGCTTTGGAAGCACTCCCAGGAGTAGTACAGATAGCGCCAGGATGAGGCCTGGTCCAACTCAACTTACGGAGGAATTAAAAGCTTTACCATGTGATTTAGTAAGAGCATTGGATTAGGAGACCGAACCATCTGATGAGGAAGGGAACGAGGTAACTACAGGTGAAGCGGATTTTCCTGGAATAGTTGGGGCTGGTCCACAGTGTATTTAGGAGGCGCTTAGATTGCGTGAAAGGAATATCTGAATGAAGGCTATTGAGGAAGAAATTGATAATCTAGAAAGGCTTATGACCTGCGTCATGGTTGAAAAGGTGCCAATAGGCAGGGAGGCAATTACATCAAAATTGGTATTACAAAGAAAGTTGGGTTCAGATAGGGGTCACGAACACTATAAGGCCCGCTTAGATGCCCATCTCTTGGAGCAGAAACCCAGAATGGACTTCTTGCATACCTATGCTGCCTTGGTTCCAGTTAGTACAGTTCGACTAGTGTGGTCATTCGCAGCTGCCCACGACTACAAGATCCATCAGCTGGATGTTGTTGCACTCTTCCTGGAAAGTGAGAGTAAAGAGCATCTATCCCTGCATTCGCCATTAGGGTTTGAAGTTGTTGGAGGCGGAGTGTGCGAGACTCCTCCGAGAATTGTATATACAGGCAGGCAGGAACGAGTATGTATTCGCATACTGAACAGTATTTACAGTCTGTGGCAATCCGCACACAATTTGTATGGGAAGCTGGATAGTGAACTGGTTAGGCATGGGTTTAGAAAGAGTGAATGGGAAGCCGGTGTCTACTATCACTGGGAGCTGGTTCTCGTTGTATGGGGGGATGATATTTTGCTGGTTGGGGGGAGAAGTGCTCGGGAGGCAACTAGGAAAATCCTCCAAAACATCTGCACCGGCCGAGATATGGGCCGAATAGGCCAGGCTCTCGGTATGCGGGTTACCCGCAATATGAGGAAGAAGCTGATAACTCTCTACCAGTCAGGATATATCTTACAGGTGCTACAAAGAGTCCAGATGCATGGCGCAAAAGGCAGAAACCCACCACTGTACCCAGGAATGTACTTGTTAAGAAGAAATGGAAAGATGACTGGTGTGGGTAAAGCGAGATGGACTGCAGGAAAAGGAGTGGGTCTTCTGGGCGATCATGGTGGTGACGGTAAGGCGGATCAAACAGAGTATCAGGAGATTGTGGGGAGTCTCAACTATGCCGCCATTGCTACACATCTAGATAATTCGCTTGCAGTAAGACTGTTGTGGAGATATGCCACTGATCTGCCTCAGAGGCACATGATAATGGCTAGATGTGTGAGGAGGTACCTGTCAAGGAGAGTGGGCTGTCAGCTGAATTTGGGAATAAAGGATGGAATACAGAGTCCATACGGAACCATTGCCCTTTACACTGATTCCAATTTTGCAGGAGATCCTAACTGTATGAAATCTACAACAGGGATCATTATTCGCGACCGGTATGGCTCAATTGTTGAATGGAAATCGAAAAAGCATTGAATAACAGCCAAGAGCAGTGCTGTTGCCGAATATATCGATACCGCAACCAGTCTCTATGAAGTTGTCTGGATCTACGAGCTTGATCATGAATTGCACCAGTCGTTGCGAGTCACTCACCACAAGACAGCGCAGCTACCTATGGCATGCGAGTCACTTCCTGTACAGTGACAATCAGGCAAATATTAAAAATACCAACATGGGCGACTATCAGACTGCATGCAAGATGGTAGGGGGTAAATTTCATCGGATCAAGGACCAGGTTGGCGATAGCACTATTACTATCACCTACATACTGACCCCTGTGATGATCGCGGATGGATTTACCTAAATGTATGGCAAAGTTAAGCAAGCTGAATTTGTGGAGACCCAAGTCCTAACCTCAAAGGATTGCGAGTGGTAAGTTTTAGGGAGAGTGTTGGAAGGATGACGGTCCCATTACGGGATGGTAGACAGAAAGTCCATAGATGACAATTGTATCCGGATGGGGACATTATGATCAACTGGTGACTCTCATATTGGCTGTTAGTGTTTTGAGATACACCATAGCTGACCACAACCGCTGTGTATATAGTTAGCCCAATTTCCATCTCCCAGGACGCTGGTATGCTTTAGAGAAAATATAAAAACAATACAGATCGCATGAGCGAAGAGTCTAGGTTCTGTGTGAAATATCTTTTTATCGTTTACCACTGGGCCATTCACACTACCGGCATTAATAGTTAACCCCGGTCCAAAACCGGGCCGACCCCACCCAACCCAACCCAACAAATCTTGAGCCCGACCCAACCTAACAAATCTTGAGCCCGACCCAACCCAACCCAACAAGAGATAATCCAGGCTAACCCAATGATCCCATTTGATCTATAAATGAAACAGAGCCTTTTAAGATTGATATAAAATTACATATATATTGGGCCAAAATGATTAGAATACAGGATGAGAAATGGTAGAGGGGGGAAGAACGGTGAATTGGGGGGCAATTAGCATAAGAATATTTTGAGAAAGATTGTGAGAGGTCGACTAGCTAGACTGGCAGCTCCGGAGACATTGGGTTGCCGGAATCGTCGCGGGATTGAGGGAGTGGCGGGCATCCTATATCGTGCTTTTAGCCCCTGAGAAGACAAGCTCTGGTTCTGCGAACATTGTTGGAATCAATAATAGACTTATAGCCCTGGATGAAAGTGTAGGATACTCTTTTTGCTGCTGATCCTCTAGCCACCAGCTCTAAACAGGTTAGACTATTAGGAAATAGGCTATAATGTAATTGAGCGGAAGGTAAAAGGGGAGAACATACTGAAGTGGATTTTCAACATTTACTTCAGGCTCACTGTTCAAACAATATCGCTTGTAGTCATCCTTCACAAGCGCAAGGTAAAACATTCGTAGGGTTCGTCGGGCACCCCGGGCTTGAGACATTCCCAACCCAACCCAACGCATGAATCGTCACTCTGAGCCCAGGCCAATGAACCCGGCCTAGCCCAATGAAGAGCCCGGGCTAACCCAATGAACGCGCGACCTATTGGCAGGCTTGTCTTACGATGGCCCTACAGGTAACGGCATCCAAGAACAGATTCAACCGACATTTAGTAACACTCCCAGATTGAACGCCACTATACAGTAATGTAGCTAGAAGTTTGATATCACGAGAGGCGGGTGCTGAACCCCACTCCCACTGTGATGTATAAGATGCAAGGTCTCGATCATTGTATATTCGCATGTATTCAAGTGCACGCAGAAGGGAAATGAATGAACAAATGAAGCGAGATTCATATCATCTGACAGGTGGGACAAGGTAGACTGGAGTATAAAGATAGTGATATGCTTTAATCGGTGGTGTGGAGTGTCTATCACAGCAACGATTGGCAAACAATCGTAGAGACATGAAAGAGAACAAATACTATATGAAAATTGAGCAGATCCACTGCTATAGCGAATCTTAAAATACTACTATACTAACACAAATCTGTTATACATAATATGTGCCTACTCGCAACCCATTTGATTTACAATTCAAGTGTAGATTATAGAACCGAATGCCAGTCATTGGTAGCCCACTCCTTGAGCTCCGGCATGCCGTATATGATATCACCCCCTCGAGTGCGCTGTTGGCGGAGCATGGCTTTTCCAAATTCAAGCTGAAGGGGAGACCAGTAAGGCATCAAGAATGCTGCCAAGCTCATGCGTTTTGACGAGTGTGGTTATGAGGGCACTGAGATGTCCACCCGTCAGCTGGGTGTTTGTTATGGTTAGAGCTCACCCTTACACAGGGAAATGTGCATACAATGACCGCCACCGACCCCTGCGAATTCACAAACTACCATCAAGAATGTATAACCAGGGTCCCCATGGATTAGGAAATCCCACACTCGACGATCATGATTGGTCAAGAGTACTGCTAATGCCCTAGCCCCGGCCATTTGAAGGTAGTGGAATCTGCTTGTTCTCGTCAGTTTAGAGCAGCCCTGGTTGTACTGCCTAGTTAGACAAACTGATACCCTAAGCAGTGATCCCTAGCAGCCAGTCCGGACTATGGCCCAGACCACGGGTTGGCAGTCCGGTCAGACCAGCATTGGTTTTGAAAAGCCTCGGTCAGTGCGGTCGAAAGTCTCAGTGGCCGCCAAACCTGGACGGCGCCCAGGCAACTGCCAGGTCGAGTCTTAGCGCAACCCCGGTCAAAGCCGCCCGATACCCACCGAATCCGAAGATATCTATGGACAGCCTACAGGATTTCTATTTTTAATCACACGGAAGAGGATAATAGGAGCAACATGCGTCTAGTGCGTTAGATCTCACTCAAGACAAATTTATGTCGTCGACCGATTCACCACCACGATACTCAAATATACTGTCCGACCTTAAGACATTATATACTATTCTTCCGACAACTCTCTAATCACCTCTGGAATATGTATCAACCTTGTGATTATATGTAGTATTAATCTTGTTGAATAATCAAATATTTCATACTAATGAAACACAAGTGATCACGTGAAATATCGGTCTGCAGGTGACCCAGGCCGGGCCCGGCTTGGGTTTTCAAAAGCCGCATTCCCACAGTCCGGCCCGATCGTTCCTGAAGAAGCCTGGGTCAGACTGGTCATACTGCAAACCGGACGGACTGGCCGCTTGGGATCACTGACTCTAACTCTATCCCATATGCCTTCAGTAAGACTTTCGTGACAATTATCTTATTAGCTATTTTATCCTTTCTGCAAAGTACGATTTAACCATTAATGCTTGCTCATAGTTGCGCACATCAACTGGGGTATTCCCGATTCCATCTCATGAATAGTATTAATTATAGCAAACTGTTTTCTCATACTCGAGCAATACACCGAGTGTTGCGATGACCACCATTTGTAGACAGCCTGTTCGTCCCTTCGCGCACAAATAGTCTTGGTCCAGGGAAAACAGCTGCGATATTGTCTGTTCACTACTCCTTTCTGGGCCTGCGTGAGGAAATACTGTGTATTGACAAGTGCAGGCGATAGCACATCATTTGAGGCAGGTGGGGTGGCACAGACTCGGACATAGTGGGGCAGAAAATCGGATTTCATGTTAAATATTAGGGGGAAAAAGTCTGATAGATTACACGCAGGAAGAATCTGGACCTGCCACATTCATTTATTATCCGTACTCAGCAACGCAGAGAAAATTAACCCTATGCTTTTCTAATCTCCTCATTGAGATACTGGTACTTTGTGTTTGAAAAGAAAACGCTTTTGCGAGTTCTGGCATAAAATTAAACAATCGTGCCAAAGCTGCTCCCTGGCTCAAAGCTATGGGCGCTCCTCCATGGTGCCCAGCAGCTCAACATCCGTACCTAACCTTTGAAAAGGCAGAGAACTTGCCAAAAGAAAGGAATAGGTTGTTGCTAACACGCCTTCAAAAGCACTAGCCAGCCCAGGCCTTTCTGAAACAGCAGAATCCATTGCCAGTGTGAAGTGCTAAACGACAGTGCACAGCTGCTGCTGACTCCTCCTTTTGAGCGGTGAAGTCGAAGCAAAACCAAGCACCCTCGGCATCGCGTCCTTTTTCCTGATCGCGCAGCGCGTCTATCACCAGTCAACTAACATCGCGGCTTGTCAGCGCCTTTTATTCCTCTTCCGTTCCTCGAGATGTGTCCTTGTTACCCAATAAAGGAAAGGTCCCACTGCTGCCTTCACCAGGGGGTAACATGGCTCATAGTGGGCCACTGAAACCGACACCTCCGCCGGTATCGTGGACCCCTGCAAACAAGGTAGAGGCCACTACTCTAACCACCAAACTATGAACTATTGGATTGCCTATAGGGCATCAGGTTAGATGGATATACGGTTATCGGGCATGAGCTTTTCTGGTATGTGAAGAGATAGAGGGTAGAGTTTTGTTCCTTTCACATCCTATGCCCGTAGGCATAGCATATTGGTTACTGTTGGTGGTTTTGTGTTGTCTCTCTCACACCCTATGCCATTAGGAATATGGTAGTCAGGTTGATGATCTTTCTAGATTGCTGGAGGTTGTGGAGGATTGAGCTTTGTCAGGAGGGAGTTTTTTTTGAGTTCATTGTTTTTCCATAGTTGTTCACGCTTTGGAGATGTATATCTGCCAGTCAGTCCTTAGCTAGAACAAGCATCGATCACCATTTCCACCACTTCTCTCCCCCCATTCAGCCTGTCATTCACGCTCATTGTTTGCTTCCACCACTGCGCCTCTTAGAGTTGCTTCTTTATGAACCTCCTCCCTCAGGAGGCCGTCTTTGGGCAAACAACTTCCACCGCAACCCACGGCCCTTGTGCAGTCTTGTGAATTTCCTGCATCCTAGCTAATTTACACCAACAGCCGAGCACGCCCTCACATCACTAGCCACATTTGAGGACTATCTTTCAGAAAATAGACATGCTTGAAAGCCCCAGAGGAGCTCTTGTGAAGCAGCCCACTGCTCATTCTGGGGGGAGCCTTGCGTCGAGTATCAGGCCAGATACCTGATTGCCAAGACGAAGGAGTGAATTCTCTCCGGAGGTGTTCACCAGTGTGAGGCCTGAGGAGGCTTGATGTACCAGATATTGTATTATTTGGGGAGACCTTGCTGAGAGGGTTTTTTTTGGGACTTGGAATGACCGGGAAGGTGGGCTTGAAAGCTGCACAGAGTCCACTGATCATTTGCCCTCGTAAGGCTCTTGCGGCACGGGGAAAGGAGGGACATTTCTGATTTTGGTTTGTGATGAGTGGCCAGGAGCGGATTGTCCGTGGGCGGATAATGTGATTTTTGCGAGGATGAGGCACTGAGCAGCCGAGAAAGCCAACGAAGGAGCTGAGGTGGATGGAGGAGTCGGTGGCATCTCGTGGGCCGGTAGGTGATGGGAGCGATGAGAAGGCTGAGGGGGAAGCTGAGAGCAGCGAAGATGCCGAACTGGTAGAAAGCTCAGGAGTGAAAGGAGGCCACCGAATGGAAGACGCTGAGTGTAACTCATGCGTTGGGGGAAGTGCAGGTACGGGAGATCTAAAGGGGCTGTACGGAGGCTAAGAACGAGTGGGAGCCCTTCCTGACAAACCTTTCTTATTGTTACTAAGCATGTCTCTTCGTTGGTAGCATGGGAGGCCAGGGAGGAAAGGGGAACTTAGGGGGGTATGTGGGGTGATTGGTGGAATCCAGGGAGATGCCCCTGTCGTTTCCCATTAGTTAGTTTCGTTAGTTGTGTGAAGTATGGGAGCCTGCGGCAGGCGCGAGTGCTGCATGAGCGCAAACTTCTCCCTCTTTTCCTGAGTTGTGTGTTGGCAATATAAGTCCTGGTTCTGCAAAGTGACTAAACTGTAGTTTCCCGTCGTTTGGTTTGGTATTTTTTTCATTTCGTGGTTTCGCCATTGCGCTGCTCCTTACTTTAATGATTGTCCCGTAGTCACTTTTTGTTGTTGTTCAATACAACCAACCACTTAGTTGCAGAATAGACTGGCCCCAATACGGTGGCCCAGGAACAAGATGTTTGGGTGAAAACAGTGGGGAGAATGGGGGTGGATATTCTAAAATGTGAGTGCGGGAGGCGCGAACGAGATGTTTGAATTTAGACTTTAGTTGTACTTGCTTTTTTTGTTCCGGTATGTTATCTGGTCGGTTGTTCCATTTCAGAAATCCATTATACGCTCTACCCTTCCATATCGGACCTCATCTGTTGACAAGGATATAATCAGATGACAATTATTTCCTTGGTCATTAATTATCACCCAGGCGGAGCAGCCAATCATACGTCTCCTTCAGAAACCATGATTTTGGAGCAGGGCTAGCAATACCAGCGACACGACGAAATAGTTGCTTGTAAGAGTTAACACCTACCAAAGTTCCAGTCGCCAGCTCATACTCCACAGAAACAACAAGTAAAGGGGGGTAGTCGCTCGCTATCACTATTCTCACATTTGGACTCTATCAACTAACACATGCAACAAGAAGCACAACAAATTAAATAACGCTGTCACCTGCAGAGGAAAACCCTCTCTGCGCACGAGGGCAATATTAACGAAATAACGTAAAACATATCCCAGCTGTAGTATTGTGTGAGGTGGATAGGTAAGCTGAAACACTCAGGCTGACCAAGAAAGAGAGAGTATATACTCTATTATGGAAGAACATATACATATGAAGCAAATTTATAAATTCCAACATGGGGGTTACGGAGACAGTCCTTGAGGAAGTATTGCCATGGCTCAAAAACAAAGAATGAGGAGGTGAATGCGGAGTACTGAGAACCAGAGCATCTGAAATAATGTTTGAAGGAAAAGAATTGTTGTTGTCCTTGGATATTGGAAGATGAAGTTGATTTTCAAAATAATAAATCACTCTTGGAACTTGAAATTGTAAAGACACTTAGTCGGACTGGTGAAAATCATTGCTGGCCAAAGTTGGCCCAAAAGGTGGAGAAACTGGCGTTCCCCGCTCGATTCGCGACTCAACTAACTGAACAGAAGAGGAAAAGACCGCAGTATTATTAAAGCACAAGAGAGAATCCTGCGGCTTCCGCCGATCACCACACATATCCTCTTGCTTCTCCCAGTATCTCCCGTGCATCAGTGGAACAACTCACAAACCAGGAAGGGAAATACAAGCACTGCAAAGACTCAGACTGTCTCTCGCTGTCGAGATATGATCTGATTGTTAGCGTTCATGCAAGGAACGTAGACACGGGTCTAAGAATAATAATCAGAGTCTTGATAGATAACCAGAATCGGTCGCGCTCATATAAGATACAAGAGAAGTATTACATTACACTCGACGACTAACTAAGAAGTTGTTGCCTGTCGCAGCAGTATCTAAGATACAAGGAATAGGTAGGATATCTAACAATAGTCATCTATTGTTGTACATGGCTTAGGGCTTCGACTGTAAGGTTGGAGTCTAGGTTGTTTAGTTTGGCTCTCACCGCGGGTTTGGGGTACTATCGGAGTGTGGGGTTTCTTTTGTTTTGATAGGCGCATGTAGTTTTCTTTTACAGTCTTCACAGTTTGTGTATACTACAAGATGCAGGATGGTGGAGCTTTTTCGACTGCATGGGATTTGTTTGAGTGGTGTCATATTCCGCGGTTTTCAGTCCTTGCAGCCGGTACACGTTCCTGTTCGGGATTCACGGACAGATTTTCTCATGGCTGCTTTGGCCGGGTGTAGGGGGGGGAGGCTTCTCTGCCTGCCAGAGCTAGAGCTATATGCCGATGCTGTACCTTAAACACAGAATAAAATTGATGATAAAAAAAGTAAAAAGTAAAAAAAGGCCACGGAGACGGGTCATCCTCCATCTCCTCTATACACCCAGTGATTCAAATCAACCCTCAACGCCAGGTTACACGAACTATTTACCCCCCCCCTTTCCTCCCACAATGGCTTTCTCCTAGGAGTGACGGCCTTCCCCTCTTCGCTGCCCTTCCATGCTTTTCCTACGTATGGTGACCTTTCCCCCTCTGGATCCCAGCATGCCTTTCGCACGAGCCATTCTAGCCCTCCTCTTCACATAGCAAGCACCCTCCAGACATTGTGAGGACCCTCCTCACAGTTGGCAACCATTCCCTTCCCATGCTGCAGATGGCTGGGAACCAGGTTCTGCAGTACACGAGGACTACGCCACAGGCCTTTTGGTCGAACATGCCCCTCTTCTTCATTGGGACCTCCCTTCTTCCTTTCCATTTGGCATTCGCTGGGCAGAAGTCTTTCTCCTAGCCTGCACTATCTCTGTGGGGCAATGCCGCGGCTAGTAACTTCGGTGTCGGTTTCGTTTTCACCTTTGACCTGATCCACCTAGACATTTGTTTCAAGTTGTAGACTATTTTTGTTGGAGACCGCCTTACAAGGCATGCACGTGATTATGGAGAGTTGACAAAGTCATCTTCGGTTTTTGCCCCACTCTGGCACTTGGATCGGCTTGCATCCTACTGCAGTACACTTTCTCTGCTGGCACCCTACTACTGCATCCTTCTGCACCGCCTTTCACAGGGGGCCCTTTTCTCGGTTTGCGTTGTGTTCTGGGATGACTTCTCTGGTTTTCTGCTTCCCGCGCGTATTCCTGACTCGCTTGTTGTCGGATTTGCTTTGTGCGTTTTTCTTTTATTTTTTACTTGAAGATGTTGCAGGCGGTTACCTGCTTATATTTTATGGCTTTCTGCTTAGCTAGGCTTCTCTTGTTCTCTGAGTTCGCTTGTGAGGAAGGGTGGGGTTTTTATTTGTGGCAATATGTGCGGTGGGGACCATACCAGAGGGTCTTGGAAACACGGTCGGGCTGGGCAGAAGGAGGAATAGGGATTGATTATTCCATAGCTAACGCTTCATGCAGGTTCTTGTACCCTAAATAACAACAAATATATGCGGATAAAAAAAAGAGAGAAAAAAAGAAATAGAAATAAAAACTGGCCGTGGAGATAGGCTCTTCATGCTTCATTCTAAGTTACGTTCTCACTTATTACTTTATGGTTTTATGAATATAAAACCTTTGCACTCTTTACGAATATTATCTATACGAAACAAGAACTCTTCGGTGTCAGGAGCGTTGAAGAAAGAGCATGATAGGCGATGAGGACCAAAGACATGACCGTCTCTCCCTCCTTATTGTAGGCATCGGCCTAAGAGCTACCGTTGAGAGACAGAAGAAGAGAGGTATCATCTACCCATTGCTAAGAACTATTAGCCGGTTAGGGATTGTAACATCTCCCTAGTTTTGTTTCAGTTCGTTCTCTTAACTGCCACCTTGTTTGATCTTGCTCTAGCCAATCGTAAGGCTTAGTATGCTGCCTTTCTGATCTCCTGGTGTCATTTGTAGTAATCATTAGATGCAGGTCTGGTGGTATCGTTGACTTAATAGGTATCCTGTAGCTGGTATTCACGTGCGTACACTGCTTTGCATGGCGACGTGCGACGAGTTTTGCAGTGTCCTGCATTAGAGTCAGCAGTAACTTCAAGATCGGAGGTTAACCAGTGTGTTCGGTGAGTGTTAACAGTATTCCTCAATGCTGCTTTAAGTTCTCTGATTTTGCTTTCGACTTGTCCCTTGGTCTGGTGGTGGCCAGACGCAGGGATAATGTCTTGGACTCCCATCGTCATGAATGTTTGTTTCCATGATAGAGCGGTGAAGCCGGGGTTAGTATTTGTTATAATGGACGTAGTTATTCCATGTGGGGTGAAGATATTGTGCCGGAGAAATTCCGTTGTCGAAATTGCAGTAGCATGCACTAATGTTAGTATCAGCCCACTGAAACAGACTGCTTTATCTACTACCACACTACTGAATCATGACCTGTCAGCTTAGTGCAAGGACCCATGAAATCGATATCACTACAGGAAAATGTCTCGCAGAAGAAGGTGAGCGAAAGGGTGTTACCAGTAGGTAATGTAGTTCTTTCCCAATTTGATTGATATATGTCACATTGCAGGACCTTCTCTTTGAAGTCCTTCCTCATCTCCGGCTGGTAGACATATTCCATTGCGTACCACTGGCTTTTATCAGCACTATGGTGTCTTTTATTATTTATCTCCCCTATCATTTGTTCTCTTAGCAATTCTCCATTCACTTCGTGTCTCTTCAGAATGTAAAGGCAATCTGCTCCTCCTCTTATAGTGGCGTAGAGTTAACTCTCAAGTATGGTGTGACATTCCATCATTCCATTTCGTGAGATGTGGTTGGAATCTTTTGCTAGCTGGTAGATAGGTTTGCTCCTATATCCCTTGATCATCTGTTCTCCCCAAATGTTTTTCATATCATCCACTCCTTGAATGATATCTATTTCATGCACTACTTTTTCTAATACCGGGATGTCTTGTTCCTCATCAGGCATCTCATAAACTTTGTAGAGGTCACGTTTCTCGCAAGGTTGGGAGGGACGTTCCACTACCTGAGCTTCATTTAGGTATGCACGAGGTCCACCATAGAGGGACTCATTTTGGGGATAGTAAGGGTACCCAGGATCGTAACATTAGGTAGTGGGGGAACCATATCCTAATGCCTTTTTAACGTGGTCCTTGATGGCTCAGATACCGAGGCCGAGGCGTGGTGAATGGGAATCTCTATTGCTATAATCAGCGTTGGTGATTGCTAGAGTTTCGATAACTGGTGGGCTGCTACATGCGGAGCTGGCGTAGATCTTATTCTGGGGTTTCTGTTGCTTGTGGTCAGGGCCGAAGAATATGTTTCAGAATACCCACTGCATTGATGCATGTGCAAGTTCCTCCTCACGCCTTCTACTAGTATAACTGCAATGGTCTCAGCAGTCATTTCCGAGTTCACTATTCTTGTAATCTTCTGCCTCTAGCTATGCTTGATCCAGGCTGCAGTTGCTTCCGCATTCAGAATGAGCACCAATATGCTACACTGTTAGGGCTTATAAGCGAGATATTTCGTGTTCGATAGTAGGTTCTTTACAAGAAAGAAAGGATGCAATAGATGAGGAAGTAGTGAAATCGTCTTCTGGTTTGGGATCATGAGTAGTATATGAGTTGTCGTCACTCTCATCATAAAGACGGCGTAACGTACCTCTTTCATAGTTCCAATTTCCCGGCCTATACATTATTTCGGTATCTTATTTCCCAATGAATCCTCTCCATCGTACTTCTTTTTTGGCCCGTGTTTTGTTTGTTTTTAGATAGGTCAGATGTTGATGATCTGTAATGAGAGTAAGCTTGCTTCCTGCAAGTAGGTAGTGGAATGTCATCAGTGCATCTACTATCGCTAGTGCTTTCTAGTCTGTTGTTCCATAATTCGTTTGAGTTAGAGAAGGTTTCCTGCGACAGAGAGAAGCTGGGCTGGCATCATCATGGGTTTCTCCTTGTCCTACCCATGCTCCGACCGCTGTGTTGGATGCATCTGTTATTAGCCATATTGGAAGTGACGAATCATATTGCAGTGGTTTCACGACCTGGTGTTTTGGAACACTTCTGTTAACATTTTTCATAGCTTGGTCTGGGGTGGCGGTCCAAACAAATTCTGCCAGTCTAGGGAGCTCCATTAAAGGTGATGTAATGGTCACAATGTTTGTCAAAAACTGACTGATATAGTTGACCGTTATTAGATATTCCTGTAACTGTTTCTTGGTCTGTGGCATTGACCATTCATAGATCTTGGCTATCTTTTCCAGTCCTGGTACGAGTCCTATATCATTGATAACATGGTCTAGCACTATTATACTGGTGGCCAAGAATTCGGATTTATTCCGGTTTCCATAGAATTGGGCCCCCTTTAGCTTGTCGCCAATCAGGTATATGTGTTTCAAATGTTCAGACTCTATATCGGAAAAGATGAGAAAATCATCCCTATACATGGACATGAATCATCCTGAATAGTAGGTGAATAAAGCAGACATTATACCCCTGCAGGTCACAGGAGCATTCCTGTCTCCTTGTAGCATAACCTTGCTGACGCAACACCCAGCTGGTGTTTTGAAGTCATTCATGCTCACATCCTGTGGTTCCACTCTTGTTTGAAAATAGGCATCACTAAGATTGATTTTGTTGGGTTATCGTGCCCTTGCTAGGGCATTCAAGATTATCGCCAGGTTTGGAATGGTCTCAAAATCTTTAATTGTAATCACATTCCTGTCAGCGAGATCCAAAAAATGGCCTCATTCATTTCTTGTCCTAGTTCCCTTGTGCAAATATGTGTCCTGCTGATGAAAGTGCTTGTCTTTCCCTGATTGCGGCATTTTCCTTCTCTCTTAACCATATGCTCATGTCTGTTGGCCATCACTCCGGTATTGAGTTGGTGGATAATCAGTGCTGCTCTTTTCCTGGTTGTAAAACTATCTCATAATTGATCTTCCTTAACTGTGGTAAATCTTCCCGAGTTTCATTGGGAAATACTTCCTGATGTATGTCTTTGACATCTACAGTACTGATTACCTCTGCACGGATTGTGCCACTAGTGGCTGTGCAAACATTCCAAACCTTGTGTTAGGGAAACAGGATAGCTAATTTGCCACATTCGATATGAGCTAGGTGTTGTTCGAGAAAAGGCATTCCTATTAGAGAATCATATTTAGCTAGGTTACCGACCAACATCCTAGTTCCTGGTAGACTCTACTTTCCTGCTAATAAGTTGACTGAACATTGTTTATGACCATCAGACTAAGATCCTTTTATAGCTAGATAGATGCTGATCAGTGTGGTCAATTCTTGACATGGAATTCCTCCGCAGTCACAAATGTGGAGGTAATCAGGTTTGCTCCCCTTGATCCGGTATCAAACAGGACTCTGGCTTCCTTGCCATTCATGTACCTCATTCCTTCGCGAGTATCATCAGGTTTCACATTTGTTAGTCTAGCGGCCATTGTGAGAATGTCTTTCTCTTCTGCCTCTACTTCCATACTATTAATAAACACTTCTTCCGCTAGTTGTTCCTGTTCCACTCTATTGGAGGTGGCATCACTTTTTTACCAGAGTTTTCCCTTTGTCTTTGTCCTTGTCATCTTTCCATGGGCAGTCTCTTGCCAGATGTCCAATCCCGCAGCAGGTAGAGCACAGTCTCGATTCCTTTCATTCCGTATGTTTAGTGTGGGGCTGGTTGTTCATTTTCCTATTGTCCTTTCATCCCTCTTGTTGGGAAGTTAATTCTTTTGCCTGTTTCTGAAATCTTTCCTCTTCATGATAACCCATATTTTTTAGGATAGCATCTACACTCTCAGCATTTGGTACAACTTCCATAACGGTGTCTGTTACAGCATACTATAATTCCGCTTCTTGTTGTACCAGATAGTCAAGTGCTATGGACCAAGATCGCAGAAGGATGTCATGATCCAAAAGTTGCAGGACATTTTGGACAAGAAAAAACCCGGGAAATAATCATGAGAGACTTCTGCCAGAAAGGACTTGCGGAATGGGTCAACGATTATGTACGATCCTGCAATGAATGCCAACATAATAAGTCACCTAGGCACGACAAGTATGGATTGCTGCAACCATTGCAAATACCCTATACAGCATGGGCATCTATCTCAGTTGACTTGTTCACGCAACTACGAGAGTCACAAGGGTGCACTCAGATAATGGTAGTAGTTGATCGGTTCACGAAGATGGCACACTTCATAGGACTACAGACAACAGCTATGGCCAAGGACGTTGCCAACCCATTCCTGAAAGAAATATGGAGGCTGCGTGGCCTACCAACCGAAATTGTCACGGACATGGACTCCAAGTTTGCAGGAGAATTCAAAGAATCCCTTTGCAAAGTGCTGGAAATTAAGCGAAGAATGTAGACGGCATACCACCCTCAAACTGATGGACAAACTAAACGTACCAACCAACTGCTGGCAGGATACCTTCGAAGCTTTGTCCGCTACAATCAGGGTGACTGGTATCAGCTATTACCTTTAGCTGAGCATGCCTATAACCAGTCTGCAACCAACACACGCGAGATGTCGCCGTTTTACTCAAACTAAGGTTTCCATCCACAGACAGAGTGGACGAAGGAGGGTGAAGCTCAAAATACAGGAGCAACACTTTATATGAACCGGATTAAGATGATACATGAACAAGCAAGAGAGTCACTAGAAAAGACACAGCAAGGAATGTCGAAATATTATGACTGGAAAGCTCGACAACAACCAGACTTCAAAATCGGGGCCAAAGGAATGGTAAACGCGAAAAACATTCGCACCCGACAAAAATCAAAGAAGTCAAGTCAAAAGCTATATGATCCTTTCCAAATTATGGAAAAACCTGGGTCCAGAGTATTCAAGCTCAACATATCCAATCGATGGAACATTCACAACGTATTCCATGTCGCACTATTGGAACCCTATCACTAATCAGTTCATGACAATCGTGAACAACCCCCTAGTGTAACCGCCTCTCGGGAGATGCGGTAATCGTAGGGTTAACGGGCTTTGTTCTGTACCAAGGTGGTAACTAGTGAATCAAAGTCCGGAGGCTTTAGCCAAGGTTGTTGAATAGACTCCTTACTGTATCGCAACTACTGAAGTCTCCGAGATGTTTGGTAGGTCTTAGACTAAAGATTCTTGAAACGAACTGAAGAAAGTAACTGTTCAACCAAGTATATTGAAAACTCTGTCTGCCGAAGTCTACTCCTTCTAACGGAAAGAGTAGCAGTTCTTAAATACACTTCCTAGGCTACCGAGAGCCTTGTTCTCATAACATAATAGACTCCAAAACGGTAGCCTTGAAACCAAACATAAAACATATAGAGTATCAAACCGATACTCGAAACCAAACATAAAACATATAGAGTATCAAACCGATACTCGAAACCAAACATAAAACATATAGAGTATCAAACC
>JACCEG010000103.1:153864-220547 GCA_014065205.1 Tuber brumale | reverse complement strand
TTCAATCCTGAATTCCTAAGCGAGATACAGGCAGCTATCGGAGCAGAGACAGGCTGGAGGGAATGGAGAGAAGAACTCATTAGGTTACGAGACGAAGGAAAAGATTTTCCCAAAGACTGGACTTTAACCGACGATCTACTATATTATAAGCAAAGACTATTTGTATCAAATAGTCAGGCGCTATATACCAAGATCTCAGAAGGATGTCGCGATGCAAAGGTTGCAGGCCATTTCGGACAAGAAAAAACTTGGGAAATAATCAAGCGAGACTTCTACTGGAAAGGACTTGCGGCATGGGTTAATGACTAGGTACGATCCTGCGATGAATACTAACATAACAAATAGCCAAGACACACTAAGTACGGATTATTGCAACCACTGCAAATAGCCTACGCAGCATGGGCGTTCATCTCAGTGGACTTCATTGCCCAACTACCAGAGTCGCAAGGATGCACTCAGATAAGGGCAGTAGTTGATCGATTCACGAAGATGGCCCATTTCATCGGACTACAGATGTTGGCAACAGCTAAAGATATTGCAAACGCATTCCAGAAAGAAGTGTGGAGGCTACACGGCCTACCAACCAAAATCGTCTCAGACATGCACTCAAAGTTTGCAGGAGAATTCTGGGAATCCCATTGCCAAGTACGGGAAATTAAGCGAAAAATGTCAACTGCATACCATCCTCAAACTGATGGACAAACAGAATGAACCAAGCAAGTGATGGAAGGTTACCTGCGAAGTTTTGTCAACTATGATTAGCATGACTGGTATCAGCGACTACGGCTAGCAGAACATGCTTATAACAACTCCGTAACTAACGCGGATGGGATGTCACCGTTTTACGTGAACTACGGATTCCATCTACAGAGAGAGTGGATGAAGGAGCGCGAAGCTCAAAATCCAGGAGCGATACTCTACGCGAACTGGATTAAGACATACATGAACAAGCCAGAGGTTCACTAGAAACGACACGGGAAGGAATGCCAAAATAATAAGAGCGGATAGCTCAACAACAGCCGGACTTCAAGATCGAGGATCAAGTAAGGTTAAATGCAAAAAATATTCGAACCGGATGAAAATCAAAGTATCTAAGTCTAAAGCTACGCGGTCCTTTCCCAATTATGGAGAAATACAGATCGCGGGCTTTCAAGCTCAACATATCCGATCGATGGAATATTCATTCCATATTGCATGTTCCTCTATTGGAACCCTACAGGGAGTCAGTTCATGGAAATCATCAGCAACCCCCTAGGGAGCCGGAGGACATTGACGGCAATCTACAATGGGAGGTTGAAAAAATAGCAAGAAGCGAGATTTGTTCTTACAGAAAACAAGTACACGGCCACTACCAAGAAAAGCGGGAACTGTCGTACTTCATTAAATGGCAGTGGTGTTCAGAAGATGAGAACACATCGGAGCCTACTACGGGGATGGAAAACGCAGAGGAAGTTGTGGAAAATTTTAATAATGAAAATCCGGACATGCCAGGAAGGGCAGAAGTAAGATAGTGAGGAAAAGGTTTTCCTACTGTGGCCAAGTAAATGCGGGAGGTTTTTTACCCTGACCACACAGAGTCTTAAAATGTATTGAAGAAGAAATTATACAATGGTTATAAAGGCAGTCGAGGCGAAGCCTGGTAGGAGGGAGCTCATGTCAGGCATATGGACATCCGAGACATGTGCACAGACCCACGGTAGGGTAACAATGCACAGACCTTCAAATTACCAGAGCCAACACCCCCCTGCGGCCACCTTATGGGGCGCCCATGTCATTAGCGAGATTTCGAGAGTTGCGTCCGATAACTAAAATATCCCATGCATGAAGGCCACTTCATAACACCATATATGTCGCCGCCATCCGTCCGACCGCATTCTGTTCGAAGGATATATAGGTGGGGACCTCTAGCGACATCCAGGAAGTGGAACATAGGAGGTCCGTCGCAGGCGCATGGAGATAGTAGGCTTCAGAGTTGGGATTCCTAAACTACGGACCCAGAGTAACGGGACGTTTTAGTTGAAATAATCCAAGAGCATATCCCAGTACTGGAAGCCACGAGTGGTATACCGACTCCACCCATACCCTCCTGAGATCAGCTGTAGGTTGGTTGGTCCTAGCCATAGGAGCCCTCTACGGAGGACTCCGGACCAAGTAGACGCACGCTCAGAAAGGAAGACCTAGATAAGTCAGAGTCTCTTGAGACGTTGACACGTTGAGCTCAGACTTGTGATTGGCTCTCGGTGATCTGGCATGAACCTAATCACTTCATGTCCGAAGAGACTACTGGAACGATAGTCAACAAGACTAAAGTAATAATAGTCTATGCGGACATCTAAGCGGGAGGCCATTGTTTGGTATAACAAATAGTGCAGTGATCACGACAGAGGAATACTATTCCGTGTCCACGAATGGGTGTGATAAGTTTAAGGGTCAAACGGGGTTTGCACTTATAAGATTCAGGACATTTGCGTATTAAAACCAGAGTGGTACTTTGCAGGCATAGTAGTTAGAAGTAGTGCGCGAACACTCCGATGCGTGATATAAATATTGAAGTTCCTCCCGAGCTTTATAGACCTCATCAAGCAAACAGAGGCGAGATCTTATCAATATAAAATTGTTTAGCTCATAAATCTTCACATTAGTTCACTTTATCGACACGAGCCTTCCTTAACAGATTCTCCCAACGAAGATTTTAGCCTACATCCCTCAGAAATGTACTAGAGTTTAGCTTCCGCCTAACACTTTTGCTATTACGGGCTCATCGTTCCGTGCTCCTGGTCTGTCTTGTAGCTCCCTAGAAGGCCCTATTTCCTTCCTGTTCACCGATGTTTCTCTCTCCTCAAGACCCGTATGCCTTCATTTCCCACCAGTTCTTCCATCTACGGACTACGATTCTCTTTGCCTGCGCTGGTACGGACTTTGAACTTCCAGGTCCATGCTTGCGCAGACCTTTACTTTTCTCGTCGCTGCTTAGGTGGTCCATCACGCTCCAACTCTGTACTTGGCTGGTTCTGAATACCACTGGTCCGCCACCTTGTCTCCTCCGAATCCCCGGATCCGCGTGTTCGTGGGCCATTAATTGTTTAGTCCATGCTCCTGTGACTCCAGCTACTCCGGATCCACCGCCTTGTCTCCTCCGAACCACCTGGTTCGCATGTTCATCGCCCATTAATTCCCTGATCCATCCTCCTGTGACCCTGGCTCCCTCAGGGTTCAATTCTTTGTGGCCCTCTATGCCCCTGGGTCTGTATTACTCTGGACCTTGCTACTTTTGCTCATTCCCCATTTGGATCATGAGCCTCCAGTTGTGTTCTAGCTTGGACCTCAACCCTCGGACCCAGCCATTCGCGCTCTCAGCAGTCCTCTGGTGGCCCCAGACTCCAAGCCCTTGTTCCCGGCGCCACTAGCGCTTTGCTCCAAGGCCTCGGACATAATTATGGTTTGCACTTGATGCTCAGCTAGGTACGGAGAGGGTCTACCGCAGTCTTGGCTGCCACACGGACCTCAATTGCAACCCGTATTTGCCAAACCTTCTCACTCCCACCTCCTAATATTTAGCACCTACTATTGTTGCGCGCGTTCTAAAGTTTCGCTTCCCTTAGCTTCCTACCTTCTACCTGTATGAGCTTTTATTTTCATAGCCAGTGCCAATACTAACACAAATAAAAGTATGTTTGGAGCTCTATCTGGCTATTTACGATACAGCTATTTTTACCCCGATCCTTCCCGCCTCCGCAAGATGGACTGTGAGTTCAATTGCTTCCACGTCCGCGACCTACCAATCCCGTTCATTGAGGACAACTTCCACGAAACCATGGAAGCGATTGGGCTTCCTAGATTCTGTTTTATACTACGTTCCCACCAGTGTAACTAACTCCGGTCTTCGCGCTACTCGGGATTTGTTTCATTGTGAGGTCTGCAGAATTGCCACCTTGGATGGGGTTAATGAAAAGTATAGCAGCAGTTTGCATACCTTCGTCCCTAGGAATGAATTCTTGTCCCCGTCTTCACTTTCACGAACCCAAATATCGTGGCTCCACAGCTGAATCTTTCCTGTCTCTTTGGTACATCATAACAGCCTCTTCTCAAGGTCCAACGGGGGTTGAAATGGCTGGAAGTAGTTCCCTACTAACTTCTAAATTTCAATAATCGTGGATATCGAGTAAGTTTCTCTCTCGCCGAGTACCCTCTCTGCCTGGCGCTGCCCCCTGAGTTCTTCAGAATAATGGCAGAAAAGTACCCGTTGGTCCGGAATAAAAACGTCGATCTCCGCCTCAGTTAGCTAGAGCCACTTGATACCTCTTGCTCTCACTGCTAATCTAGTCCGCTGAACTATCTAATCTACTTGCTGCTTCCACTCTGGGACTTGAATTTGTAGGCTGATCGTGGGCGCTAGGTGCCAGCTAGGATTGCCCGCGGTTCTAATGGCATCCTTGTGCGCTTCCTGACTTCTCCCCGCTATCTCGCAAACCTGGTGGCATGCAATCTCGCGGTGAGACTCTGCATACTGAGGACGCTGGCGGTATCATGATCGTACATTCCCCTTCAAGCAAGTTCCTCGAAGATCTGGACCATGTAAGCAATCACTGTGTGTCTATCTTTATACCAGATCATGTGCTCTTCGTACTACACTCGATTGGAATCGGGATATGCTTCTTTCATGTATTCTATTTGCAAAAGTTCCGACATGTCTGCCGAGAAATTGTCCGGCGATCCCATTTGGCAGATACCATTCGTAGCATGACACAGCATGTGCATTTCTGGGAACTGAAAGTGGCAGAATGCAGACTCTTGGTTTTCATTCTCCGCCTTTATCAATGGCCTCGACCAGCCTTCTAAGCTAACCTTTACCACCGTCGCGGCCCATCTCTTCTTGTAGTTCTTAGTCCTCGCTTTGGTGCTTCTTTGCGCACAAAACACAGATTTGGTCCCATAGAATGTTGCTATTCCGCTATCTAGTAGACCAAGTGTGTATTCAGAGTGGCCACGCTGTCCAAGGACAAGGGGAAATTCGATGATGGATTTGACACATGTTAGGACTTGTGCCTCCTCGGATTCTATCGACCGGACTCCAGCTGTCAGCATTGGGCCTAGCACAGCTAGTAAGAATCGCATCGCGGTCCCAATTCCTTTTCCCCTGCCATCAACTCACGCCTGCGTAGCCTCGCTTAAATGGTTGAGAACCTAGGTATAGTGGAATGGACTTAAAATGATCATTAAACCTGCCTAGAATTCCCCCCTGTCGTAGATATCCTACCAGCCAATCTATCGTTGTTTTAAGAATTCCTAGATGCAGGAGATGAAGAGCGTCGGGTTGGCCCAGGGTTTATACATTGCATAAGGGATATGTCCAAAAATGATTTTCCAACGCCCGCAGACCAAAAGATGTCAAAACTTTATATCTTCCCGGGTTCCGTGTTCTAGCGCTTGCTGATAGGACTTTGGACCGCGGTCTCTAAACCCTCTGACTCTGCTACTCGGCTCGTATCCCATCAGAGTCCGTGCGATCTCGCAAAAATTGGCAAAAGCCATTGATTATTCTTGCCTGTATAACATGTTCTTGGTAGTCTGTAATCCAGGCTACTTGAACTGGGTAGAATCGGTGGACCTGGCCAGTAGTGCAATCCCATTCGTAATCTGCACTAGCTATATCGAAGTCGGATATTGGCTTGGGAATACGCTCAATCGCTTCATGCCATAACCTCTGAATCTCACCACCATGCGCGTTCTTTGTAGGAATCGGTAAGAGAGTAACCTGTACCAGGGCACTTTAGACCTTTTCTGTCGCATGTCTCTTGTAATGTTACCTATCGATATATAGATCAGCCAAGCAGCCTTCTCTCCGCAGTAGTTTCCAAGATGTGTTTTGTTTGAAGCAAACTGGTGAGAGACCACTGTTTTGCCCTGGGGCCCTAAGTCGTGCGTGTGCCACTACTAGTCTGCAGGATGAATCTCATTATATACTCTGCGGCCTGTACTATCGAAGAGGAGCTGGTAACCAATGACCAGAAAGTCCACGAAAGGTAAATGGCCAAGAAGCAGCCAGATTCAGGGCGGGATATTGTGTGAGTACAGTGTTCCGGACTCAGATGCGGATTCAGACCAGCTTCAGGATCTAAAGGCGTGTTGCATGCGTTCAAACAAAGACAACAGCTCATCTGCTGTCTGGACCGTAGTGCACTAGTCATCATACAATTCACGCTGTCCATACTCATCGATTGAGCCTTTGGTTAAGCCCGATCGCAGCGTCCACTACCCAAGCTCAAAGACTTTGGCATTACGAAATGGGTGCCATGGGTTCCCCTCCGCATCTAGGTATCTGCGATAAATTCAACCTGCGTCAGCAGAGTACCTCCCGGCTTCATGCTGATGATACGGGACTTTTGCAGGATCGGGGAAACAGGTTAGGTCTGGGTCCTCCAGTTCTGGGCTTCTAGGTTCCTAGCAGCTAATTCAGTCTGCAGATGGCTGCCATTCAAAAACTATTCTCTCAATGATGTTTAGTCGGAGCCAAGGGGGGGGTTCACTGTTTAGAACCAAACATACTGTTCATCCCAGGATAGTTATTTCTGGACTACCAATTGCTTGTACTCCCCTCCCTTTCCCTGGGCAGACCACGGAGGTACGTCCTCTGCTGTTTCTGTTTTGTCTGTGTTTGCCTTTTCGCGTACTGGTTACGGTGGATTGATAGGCCCTTGCATATCTTGAAGAGCCTTCCGCAGTCAAGGTAGAGAGGATTCGACATCATCCCGTGGTGAGATGGTACTGCTGCGGTGATAGGGGGGATCAATATGATGGGAGTACCATCAGTATTTGTGTAGTATTTGTATAAGTGGTCTATTTGTTGTTCAGAACAGGGGCTATTTTGGTGGTTAACTATTGCTCACTTGTAACAAAACATCTCTCCCGAGTTCTTCGTACAGTATGCATGCGGTGTGCTTCAGGTACGTGCCAAGGCAGACCAATACCAGGTGTTCAGTACTACACCGAAGACGGATCTTGCCGATACAGATCTTGCCGTACTGATCCCAGGACAGTCTACCTTGCGGGTAATATTTCACACTTGAAAACTAGGCCTTGTTCGACTATACCAAAGCTTGTTCAACTGTACTGCATGCACTGTTCGTCTTGAAAACCGGTGTTTGTTCATGTACGCGAAACACACAACTCGCTGGGGACGTCTGAGGCTTGAGCTTTAGACATCATGAACTCTGGATCTTGCGAGTTGCAGGAAGGCATCTATAGAGACCAGTTTTCGCCCCCAAGCAGCATGATTATACAGGAGCATTGGTTCCCCCGTACAGAGCAGCTTATATCAGAACACACGCGATTCAACACCCTACTACCCTATCCCTTCATTTCTGTTCAGCGCCCTATCCGCAGCTCTACTTCTAGTCATAATCTGGCGCGGTGGAACCGTTCTCTCCGGCCTTACCGTATACCGCAAATACCAGAACTGGTACGAGATATACATAGGTACTACGCTGCCTCCCCAAATACCGGTAGGTACACTAACACATCTACCAAATATACACGCTAACTACATCTTCCGCCCAAGTGCCAATCCTTACCATCTTCAGACCCTCTAACATTCTCAACACTAGAACAATAATTAACTATGCAGACCTAGTAACCTGCGCACCCTGCGCACCAAGACTCCCCCCAGCAATATCAGATAAATTAGGTAAGGAAGCCATACTATTTGCCATTAGAGCGGTTACTAATTTTACACTATTAGAGAGGGCAGTGATTTTTCAGAATGCCGAAGCCTAACACAAATGAAATTTGTGGGAAGCTGGGCTTTCCTAGTGTCAGTGACAAGCTCTAGAAAGAATGTGTGTCAAGATTCAAGCGGGTCTGGCTTCGTAAGCAGCATTCAGAACACCTCCCCAGACTATTTGCTCTTGACAACGATAATAAGACCCAGGAGTAGGAGTCTGAGCTCCGACAACAGTATTCTGACTTCCGAACCCATTGGGGTGACGCAAACCTGGTGAATTGGGCAGATTGCCGGGAGTCTGCTGTGCAATTCATGATTCGGCAGATGAAGAAGGGCCGCTCCGATATGGCACCGGAGGCAAAGAAGGCTGCTGAAGTTGCCAACTGGCCTGTTGCGCCCCCAGCCCCGGTGACTGCCACAGCCTCCCCCACAACTGCCACTGCCCCTGCAACTACCACTGCCGCTACCACGACCATGGCCCCTGCACAAAGCAGTACCCCCGCGACTACCATGACCCCCTTGGCTACTACTGGCTACTTGGCTACAAGCAGCCCCATGTCTACCAGGAGCACATTGATAACCAAGAAGCGGCCTGGAGTCTTTGATCACAAGGAGAATCCTGAGCGCCGAGCCAGGCTACTTACAAATTGGGCAAGACAAGTTGATCTACCGGCGTTGCAGTTCATGTCTTTCACAGTCTTGTTCCGCGGCCCCCACAGTACCCGAGTCCACTCTACATCCTATGCTAGCATCAGTGAGTTCCACCCCCTGGTCTGTTGGATGTGCGAAAGAGCTCCACAACTTGCCGCAAGCTCCATGATGCTCTAGACAAATATTACTCTACAGAATGAGGAGTACCAGGACCACTTTGGTGTCGAACAGGGTGATAGTATGGAATGGGTTATCTCGGATCAAGGGTCCTGAATGCGGCAGTAACGGCCACCCAAGGCAACCGCCCTAATCAGAGTTCGTTCGCTGGCCTTTCCGTAGTGGCAATACCTGCGGTGCAAGATTTAGATCACTTTGTTGAGGAAGAGTTGAGCTGGACTAAACCGGTGAGGATGCGGATGACTGGCAGCTGGGAAGGGACAACTCAGGGCCACAAGATAGAGGCGATTGGCCTTTGCAGCCTGCGGATTTACAGGGGACGAAGGAGAGCACTAGTGGTTGAGGAGCAACGGAGGTTGGAGATATAGGTAAGGATGTGGCCTCTGGCCCAGATGATAATGTTTACGACTGATAGAGTCTGTTAGATATCCTACCTATCTCCTGTATCTTAGAGTACAGCTGCGACAGGCAACAACTCTTAGTGAGTAGTCGAGTATAACTTAATACTTCTCTTATATCGTATATAACCTCAACCGATTCTGGTTCACTATCGAGACTCTGATTACTATTCTTAGACCCATGTCTAGGGTCCTTGCTTGCACGCTAATAATCAGATCGTATCTTGATAGAACTCGTGAAGTAGTAGAATAGATTCTATTCTTAATGGTATAAGTAAGAAAGTATAATAGATGGTTGCGTGAAGAACTAACTACCAGGCTCTACCAGCCTCCTTTTATAGTCCTTCACTCAACCCGCTTATAAATCAAAACAACTAGGAGTCATAACCATGACTCAAGAAAAACATCATATGACCTCATCATGGCTCATATGCGTGAAAGTAAATCAAACTGTGCAGCCCCCTTGACCTCGTGCGCTGCCAATATGACCACTTAATCGGTCATGTGCATCAAAGTAAACCAAACTTGGGAGCCCTCTGGGCCTCGTGCGCTGCCCCCATGACTTCTTAATTGGTCATGTGCATGAAAGCAAACCAAAACATAAACCACATGGCCTCTAACTAGGTCATGTGCATGAAAGTAACATATAACAAGTAAAACCCCATGACAAATATCCTCGTCATGGTGCAGAACCATCTCCTTCCACTACCTGCCAGAAACATCTCCTTCCACTATCTGGCACAGAACTGTGACAATAGCTCCCCTCTCCGGCAACCTCAGTCCCTGGAGGTTCTAGCCACGGTAGTGTTTACCGTAGTAGTCCTCCTCCATCCTCTTCCTGAGATGCATTGCATCCTGCACCACTCATCCCATTCTGACACGTTCCTCATTCCTTGCAAATTTTCCCTTTTCGCATGCCCTTTCGAATTGGCGTCTCTCAAACGCCAGGGTTACGCTTGTCAGTCGAAATATTGCGGCCCGTGCATTTGCCGCATCCACTTGTCTCTGGAAGTCCCCACTCGTCGTCTCCAATCTCCGTATCTTTTGCTTTAACTCTGTTGTCTCCTTCCCCAGAGTTTCTTTACGGACAAGCGGTTTTTTATCCCCCCTCTCTGCCTTGTGTTCAGTCTTCGGAACTCTTTCTTTCTTCTTTTTCTGTTGGTGGTGGTAGCAGTGATTGCACGTGCAATTGCGCCAATTGATCTTTTCGTGTCCTGGTTCCCTTGGGGTTTTGTGGGTTGTACCTTCCCAGTCTACAGCTTGCCAGCTGTTCTCATCTGAGTTCATCGTTTTGGTAGCCTCCGTCAGCCACCCTCGGTGGTCTCTTCTTGCTGTTGCATGAATTATGCAGTAATCGTCCGAGCAGGATGACCAGGATAGTTCCTCGTGCTTGGTTTCATTTCTATGTTCCTTCTGAATGTTTTCGAAGTCTTTCTCGAACTCTGTTGCATCCACTTCCATAGCGCCTGGCCATCTAGCGGCTTTCTTTGGCCTTGCTGGGATAATGTTGGTGGAAACATTGGCTTGCATCTTGTGCATTGTTGATGTTTGTGGCTAGATACCAGTCTTGATCGTGTTCTTTAGAGTATCCGGTCCACTTGGCCCGATACTGAAGTTTACTGTGGTGTAGTCTTGAGTCTACGACCTGCGGAAGTTTGTATTCAACTTCGCCCTCGATCTCGATGGGTGGTGGAGGAAGTATCTTTTGTCATGCGAAGGCGTTGTCTTGGTAGAGTTCAAGGAGACTGCTGTGGAATGTAGGATGAGTCTTGTGTATCGAGCGTGGGAGGATGGGTTTATATGCTCTGAGTCTGATACGTTCGATGATCCTGAACGGTCCCAATTTCTTGTAGTCCAGTTTCCTTGATGGCCTCGTTGTTCGTATGTTTCTTGGTATCAACAACACCTTGTCATTGACTTGAAGGTTGGGATCGGGCTTTCAGTGATGATCCGGGTATTCCTTCTGTCATTCTTGCGTTTGACATATTTCTTCTGTTAATATATCATGTAGCTTCTGCATATCCTTCGTATGAACAGCCGGTGCCAATATTTGGTATTTTGCCTGGTTTGTATATCGCGTCATACCCATAGTTCGCACAGTAGGCTGTCGCCTTGATTCTCTCTTGTTTTCGGTTGTTGTTTGCCAACTCAGCTCTTGCTAGCATTTCTGCCCAATAATCTTGCTGATAATTGACATTTGCTCATAGGTATTGTTCTAATGTTGCCTTCGCCCTTTCCGTTTGTCCGCCGGTTCTCAGGCGAAATGCTGTGCTGAGTTTCCTCTCGATCTGCCATTGTCGCCTGATTTCTTTACAGATATTTGCCATGAGTAGTGATCCTCTATCTGATATGATATCTTTGGGTAGTCCGTGAATCCTAGACATCTGATCCTTGAACAGGTGCAGGAACTGCTTCATGTCCATGTTTATTCTACAGAGTATTATGGGGGCCATATTCGTCAGACGATCGATAACGACACATATTGCGTCATAACCGTTCGACTCCGGAGGTCCAGTTATGAAATCCACAGCAACTGATTGCCATGGCCTTCCAGGAGGTTCGATAGGTCTTAGCAATCCGTATGGCCCGTAACGTATTGCCTTTGTCCTTTAGCATATCTCGTAGTTCTTGACTTATCTTTTGACTTCATCTCTTGTCGTTGGCCAACAGTGTGATCTCCTGATCAGTACTCTGGCTTTGGCCATTCCGCCATGTCTAGTTTGAGGTATATCGTAGTTTCTTCGTATTGATTCCATTGTTACCGGTTCGTCTTCGTGGACCCTTATCTTTCCGTCGTACCATGATATCCATTCTTTTCTTCGTATAGCCCTAATGATATTCCCTTCATCTCTTTCTGCTATTCATTCAAACCTTTCCTGATTGCCTGTATCTCCGGGTCTTTTTCCCTCGTATTTCATATCCATTCTGTGTGGTAATTGTTGGCTAGTGTTGTTGTTTCCATTTTGTTGATGGCTTCACTTCATCCGCTTTCTCCATTTTCTTCTTTGAAGTATCTTTCTTGCGGCAGAAGGATTCCTTTCCTTTGCAGAATCCGTTCGTCGTCTATGGTTGGCATATCTTCTTGTCTTCTAGTAAGAGCGCCTGGATGTGCTCTTTGCTTTCCTGGTCAGTACTCGATCTTGATGTGGTACTGAGATCCTGTTTCCCTCCACCTTGCTTTTCGTTGATTGAGTTCCTTTGTGGTCGTGAATGCGAGGAGGTTCTTGTAGTCAGTTACCACTCTAATATCGTGTTCAGCTCATGAGGCCTATTTTCTCCTCGCCTTGAGAGCTTGAACTATTGCCAACAGTGGTTTGTCGTGAATGTCTTAATTGCATGCGGCCTTGGTCATTGTGTTGGATCGGAACGCCTCCGGGCACCGTAGTTTGTCTTTTCCTAATTGCGATAGGATTCCTGAACAAACGTAATTGGATGCATCTGTTTCTATCATGATCAGTAGTTTTGGGTCCAAATGTCAGAGTATTGGTGCGGTGGTGAGTCTGTTCCTTAATCCATTGAATGCTGTTTGTTGTCGATCGGTCCAATTCACTTTGGTATCCTTCTTGGTCATTTCATATAGTCATTTTGCCACTCTGCTGAACCCTTTAAGGAAGTTCAGATAAAGGTTGCAGAAGCCTAGAGAGCTCTGCACTCCTTTTACGCTCTTCGGGGGTTTCCATTCTTCGATTGCCTCTGTCTTGACTGGGTCAGTCCTTATTCCCTTAGCATTGATGATAAACCCAAAGTATTCTGTTTCTTGATGATAGAATTCGCATTCTGTGGGTTTTAGGGCCACTTTTGCCTCCCTTAGGGCTTGAATAATGTTCCGTATGTCTTTTCGATGTTGTTCCATAGTTCTTGAATATATGAGAATATCGCCTAAATAGACAATACAGCATATATCCAGAAACTTGCTGAGTTTGCTGTTGATCCATCGTTGGAAGATTGCCGGTGCGTTAGACAATCTGATTTTCATTACCAGGTATTCGTATAACCCGTATCGTGTCCGAAATGCCATTTTCCATTTGTCTTCTTCGGCTATGCTGATATTGTGATAAGCATGTTTGATGCCTAATTTCGTGAGGTACTGGGCCTTTCACAATCTATCCAGTGCTTCATCAATAGGCGGTAGTAGATATCGATTTTCCTTGGTAACCGCGTTAAGTCCCCTGAAATCCACACATAGTCTTAGCTTTCCGTCTTTCTTTTTGACAAATGATATGGGTGCTCCTGCTGATGATGAGGATGGTCGTATCTATCCTCTTTCCAGGTTTTGCTGGAGGTAATCTCTTAGAGCCTTCAACTCTCCTTCTCTTAAGGAGTAAAGTTTCATGAACGGCGCTCTCCTTTCCAGGCCGATCTTGTGGTCTTATTCGAGGTGCTCTGGCAGGTCTGTCCTTTCCCCTTCTTCGCACGTGTCTAAGAAGTCGCGGTATTTGCCTGGTACCAGCTATCTTAGTGTTGTTTTGTTTTTTATTGCTTCTTGTTGTACCGCCAATCTGGTACTGATTTGTTGTGGCTATGGCTATTGTCGTGCCTCCTTCTTCTGGATCCCATTTGAAAACACAGGTTTGTTCTCCCTTCTGATACATTTTTCCAAAAGTCCTTGCTTATATAAAGTTGATATCGACGCGTCGTTCCTTGGCTTCGTTAGGTCTATTCTTTCTGGTGCTTCCAAATCCCTGGTCTTGCATTCTTGTTTCTTCGAGGCCGCCTACCGCTTGTAGTCCTCGGTTGTCGATCTTTTCGACAATCAACTGCGCTATTCGGTCGCCGTTCTGGACTTCATAGTCCTCTTCATTCAGGTCTATCAATAGGACCTTGGTTTCTCCATGATAGTGTGGGTCTATTACCCCCGCACCTGTGGTTAGGCCATGTCTGGTGGCTAATCCAGTTGGTGGGGCAATTCGTCCATAGGTACTATCGGGTAGTCCTATTGCTATTCCGGTCTTTATCGTCGCTTGCCCTTTGGCCGGGATGATTGCTTCTTGAATGCTGTACAGGCCGTGTCCAGCAGGTTTTTTCAACCTTTTTGTCAGTACCGTTGTTGTGGGATCCAGTCGTTCGATCCGGATCTCTTCTGATCCTCTTCGCGTCTTGGTGAGTCGGTTGTATTGGCTTTCCCATTGAGCCAGTAGAGTAGGCGCTACGTCGATCTTGGGTGATTTGTGGAGGCATACCCGTGTACACCTATCGGTTCCGAAACTGATTCATCTTTTCTCTCAATCGATATTGCTATTGTGTCTTCTCAACCATGGTATTCCTAGGATGGCAGTATGTTTGATCATATTTGCCACCTGGAATATTATCCTTTCCTGGTGGGGTACTATCTCCATGGCTATCTCTGGAATGTGGGTAATGGGGCCCACTTTGCTCTTTTCCCCATTAACCACATAGATGTCTCTGGGTTTGTCGATTTTCCTCAGGGGTATCGGGTGGGTGTTGCAGACACTTCTATAGATAAAATCCTCCGTTGCCCCTGAGTCGCCCAGCGTGTTGGTTTCAGTAATTCCACTTTTTGTGAATATCTTAAATTTTATCATCATCTGGTCTGAGCGGTCATCCTTGTTGTACGTGCTGTTAATTTGTGCCGTATTGTCCATTGCCATCAATATGTGTCTAATTCCAGTAAGTTTGTCAGGTTGGTCATCCCTCAGACCACTTCTTAGTAGGGACTGTTGTCATTTAACGTCTCCTCCGTTTCACCCGCTGCCCGGCTTTGCATCTCCCTGATATTGGCGTTCTTATCCGGACATTCGGCCGCTCGACGTCCCTCTTTTCTGCAATTGAAGTACAGATTACGGTCTTTACGCTTTCGGAATTCCTCAGGTGTCAACCTCGCGAGGTTTGACTGGGACTGTCTGATGGTTTCTCCAAATCTTTACCCTGCTCTCCATAATCTTTGCCGTGATCCTCTGATCGCATCGACGTCACAACACTTCTCCTCCTTGTGTTTTCGTCCTCGTTCTGGATGTTGAGTTCTGTTGATTCGCCTGTCTCGTTCTGCTATTTCGTCGTTGATTCTTCCTGTTATTCAGTGCTGCGAACCACTGGGCGTGGTCTTCGGTAGTGTTGAATGTACGATCTGAGTTGGTCCATACCTCATGTAACTCCTCGTGGATTCCTCTCTGGAGCTGTCTCTCCAAGGTATGTGGATCTTACTCGGCATCTGGGGCTAACAACTACATGTAGTGGCAGGACTCGATGACGGTCTTTTTTCCTGGTACCATCTTTTCGATTTTGTTTCTCACTCGTCGCTGCTTGTCTTTGTCTCCGATCTGACCTCTGAGGTCTCATTCGAATTCTTCCCATTGGGGCCAGATCTTGGCGTTCATTCCTTCCACAATTGGGGTAATCCATTCTTCCACCGTTCTACTTAACAGCGTCTTTGCGTATCTGATCCTTTTGTCCTCGTCTTCATTGGTCCATTCCTTGGCTTCGTAGTCCAACTTGAGCTATACGATGAAGCCTCGGAGCTTGGTCCATTCACCATCAAAAGTGTCTGGGTTTCTGAACTTAAGCTTTTCCGTTCTTGGTGCTGGCCTAAGCAATGCTACCAAATATTCCAGTTGTTCCCACGTCATACTCAGCACATTCAACGGTGCTGGCGGGCCCGCTGGGGCTGCTCCTTGCCCCTCTCCGGCTTGTTCTGCTTTCATGTTGTTTGGTGTCGCTGGTGAGTCGCAACGAAATGTTAGATATCCTAGCTATCTCCTGTATCTTAGAGTCCCGCCGTGACAGGCAACCACTCTTAATTAGTAGTCGAGTATAATTTAATACTTCTCTTATATCGTATATAACCTGGACCGATTCTGGTTCTCTACCAACACTCTGATTACGATTCTTAGACTCGTGTCTACGTGCCTTGCTTGAACGCTAATAATCAGATCCTATCTTGATACAACTCGTGAAGTAGTAGAATAGATTTTATTCTTCATAGTATAGGTAAGAAAGTATAATAGGTGGTTGCGTGAAGAACTAACTACCAGACTCTACCCGCCTCCTTTTATAATCCTTCACTCAACCCGCTTATAAATCAAAACAACTATGAGTCATAACCGTGACTCATGAAAAACATCATTAGACCACATCATTGGTCATGTGCGTAAACCACATGACCTCTAAACAGGTCATGTGCGTGAAAGTAAATCAAACTGTGCAGCCCCCTTGGCCACGTGCGCTGCCTCCTTGACCTCTTAATAGGTCATGTCCATGAAAGTAAACCAAACTGCGCAGACCTCTGGGCCTCTTGCGCTACCCCCATGACCTCTTAATAGGTCATGTATGTGAATGTAAACCAAAACATAAACAACATGACCTCTAACTTGGTCATGTGCTTGAAAGTAACATATAACAAGTAAATCCCCATGACGAATATCCTCATCATAGTGCAGAACCATCTCCTTCCACTACCTGCCAGAAACATCTCCCCCCAGTATCTGCCACAGAACTGTGACAGAGTCGCCCAAGTGGTACAAATAAGAAATTGTCCTGCGTATTATCAAACTTTGAGGATCTATAATCTAATTTGTTTTTCTGACAATTTGCTGGGAGACTGTACTCACCAATACCGGCTTTCCGACTTGACAGCCTCCTCCACAATGAACCGGATAGGTCAAGCCACCTACAAAGGAGGGAAAAGTAGGCCTGGGAAGGTAATCAGGATTCGATGGCGGCTGCGGTCGTAGACACTACCACCACTAGCGATGGGGCCCTTCTCAGGCTCTAGGGTGACTAGCTCAATAATGATTTTGAACACCAATGCTTCGAAGAGGCCATGAGAATGGTGGAAGCAGAACTCCTCGTACCGATAGAATGCGACATCGGGTTCAGAAAGCTCAGAATCCCCAGGATCTCCCCTGGATGATTCCTTCCCCATCCCGTCTGGCGTATTTGGTTTATTTTAAAACCAATCCGCCCCGCCCGTCCGCCTGTGGCCCTAATTGCTGACGATATGGGATTGGACGAAACTCATTATGCACTTGCCATACTGCTCTACCTCAAATATATTGTTGCTGAGGCTGGGGCAGGCAGAGCTTTACCATGCTTCGGTGGAAAGTCGGTGGCTGAACTGGAGGTTGTTCTGCGAATCTTTGGCGACAATAGCGAGGTGTACAGGCGACCTTGCATCATCATCGTCCAGGCTAACCTTGTCCATACTGGGGAGCGAGGCATGAGGAGTTTGATTCCCCAGACTGGGGTCCAGCTAGTCAATCTCTATTTAAGTCGTCAACTCAACCACACTGAGCTCCACCGCACTTCAGACATCTACCGGCGCCGTAAAGCGATCCATCTGATTTCCTATAGCTCCTGCGGAGCCCACTATAGAAATCGGACCTATTGCAGGCCTGCCAATAGAGGATTCGAAGATTCGATGAATAGCATATTGCGAAATCCCCTGCAACCTAGACCTGAGACTCCCTAATAGAAATTGATGTAATCTGCCGGATTCCGCTAACCGGAACCGCAATGCACCACACAGTTGGTGATTGGGTTCGCCAGCCCGACTGGCTGTTCGCCCTAGTCACTGATCAAGATGAGCTCGATTGCCGCAGTCCACGTCCACTCGACTCAGCAATTACGCAGGCTAAGTGCAAAAATATAAGCTTAGAGCCGGCAAATGACCAGATCAAGAGTCCTACCAGTCCGCGGACCATCTGGTGCCGGGAAGAGATTAGGGATGCAAAGAGGCAGCCTCTTGGTTCGCATTCCAGAGCTTGTGCAGTGTGATATCCATCCGCATTACGCCACTGTGGAGGCTAACGCAAGCGAACAGTGGATCACGGACGCGAAGGGTACCAAGTGGAACGCTATCCAGACAGTCTTGCATCAGTGGTGACTGGCTTTCATCACCATGGACGTACCAGACAACGATTCAACATCTGAGGACTCGGAGACTGGGAGGCAGCAGTTGTCCATCCTGTAGGTATATGGAAATTCGAGACATGTGCACAGACCCACTGTAGGGTAACTACGCACAGAGCCTCGATTTACTGGAGCCAACACCCACCTCCGGCCCTCTGATTGGGCCCGCAGGTTCATAGCTCGTTAGAAGTATCACGTGACATCTATCAAGAGGTCACATGTGCAATCCACACCATCGTCAATGTTATTTTTGTATGAGCCATTTTCTACCAACTGGACATACATGTGCCGAGCTCCCTGCACGACGGCACAAGACCTCCGACGGTGGGACTTGCTACAAGTAGCGTAGATAGGACTCTAGCTAGAGGATAGGAAGTCATCGGTGAGAAATTGGTCTATTGGTTGTTGAGTAATTACGGCCTGAAGACAGAGACCCGTGTACCGATACCGAAGTTGCGGTTGAAGATACAACAGACAGACCGATGACAACTTACCTACTGAGATCAGCTGTATGTTGGTTGGTCCCAGTAACAGGACCCCTCTGCGGAGGCTGGGGGACCAAGAGGAGGCACAGTCAGTTAGAAGGCAATAGCTGGAGAAGAGTGCATAAGATGTTGGTGCATCGGACTCTGACTTGCATGAAGCATAGGCAGCCCGATACGAACTTGATCACTTCGTCAATGGAAGAGATTACTGTAACGATAGCGATTAAGTGTAGAGTATCCAGTATAGTCTATTCGAGCTAAACATTGGAAGCTCTTAATAGGAAGCTGTGACTAAGCAGTAGAGTGGGGTGCTCGTTCTCAGAGTCAAAGGGTGTTCGCACTTAAGTTGAATGGGAGAAGAACGCGAGCGGTACATAGTTAGCAGGAGGATTAGAAGTACCGACTAGCTACTATAAGTAAGATCGACTCAGTCCGAGTTGGTACGAGATCATCATGCACCGGAGAAGAGATCTTATCAATATAATATGGTTTCACAGTTTGCAATCTTTACCTTACTCTTCTTTATCCAGACGAGCCTTCCGTGAAAGATTTTCAATTAAAGATTTCGGGCATATGTCCATCAATTATATAATTGAGTTTGGAGTCTCCCTAACAGTATATTGATAGTTCTCCTGTTACCAAGGCTCACTATATGAACTACCAGTTGACTGCAAACTCCACCCTCACCTGAGACTTTGCTTATGTTTTCTAAGCACCTCACTGTCCTATCTATATTCACACATTCGAAGAGGTCTTCCCCCCTGACCTCTTCGAAGTTGAAGAAGAGTATACGCAAGAACCGGCGTGGTTCACAATACCTTACAGGATCCACACAAGGGATGAATTCAATTGCCTATATCACACATGATGCGGACTGGACATAGCGCTGAGTTCCACCAAGTCGATAAATGTTGTCACCTGGAGTACCCAGTACTCCGAAGTCAAGATATCAGTCACAGCCATCCGCGGGCAGTACATGTCCTCAGCTTGGGCCTGATAAAATCCATATATGTACTATAAGTACATTCTAATCCACAAGAAAAGGGAAATTCAGATTCTGAGTCCACAGTCGCATGAACCGAACCCTTTTATACCTACACCTCTAGAGTATCTCAACCGTCAGATACATTACATAGGATTCCTTAAACCCTTTAAAGGATATCACGAGCTCCACTACGAAGTACCAGAAATCACGCATCCAGGACTATTAGAGCAATTAGCCAACCAGAACATCATCATAATGGTGGAGATACCTAAAGAGCCGAGAACGAGAATAATGGCGGGAGACCCCATGGTCGCCCGGCCAGACACGCCATATAACACCAATGATTCGCCTATATGCAGTCCCTCTCCATTAACACCTCATGAACCCGCATTCCGGAGAGGAAATTTACCTTCTCACCAATCCTCCTGTGTCGCAAGTACACATCGGATATCAAGGGCCTCCATGCCTAAACCTGGAGGAGTCCACCCTCTGAATTTTGCCAAGTTGGCTGCATGTCTAGTGATAACGTTGGGACGAATAAGACAGGACATAGACACCTCTCTCGACCAAGCCAATATTGCGTGCAAACAATTGTAGGGTGCTACCCTAGACAATACCCTGAAACCAATTAAGGTTCACCAGCAAATCGTGGAAGGACAAGATGGCCACGACAAAGCTATTGTAATCTTGTTGATGCAGCTGGCAGGCGTGGAAAGTGAAGTTAAGGGTATCCAAGGGGAAATGATACCGGAAGTGGCAAGGAAAATAGACGCGGAAGACCAGCGTCAACAGGAACATTAAGAGGGAACGACGAGGTTACATGGGATACTCGAGGAAGAAAGCCAGGTAGCATTAGCCCAAGATCAGACTTCGAAAACAAATGGTCTTTAGTGCAACTGCGTAATTGGTGGAATTTTGCACCCAATGGAGCACGCAAGAAAGAGATGTCAACCGTACCATGGGAAAAATGCATATGGACCAGACTACGCGCCAAGCGGAAAGTAGCAGGGCCCAGGACCAGCAGCACCAGTAAAACAACATGACTAACAATACCTTAAAAGTATTGACGGCGTCGATACACCAGATATTAGCTGCCACACCAAGTCCCGAAGCTGCAGGACCGGCACCTTTGCCCACAGTCTAAGAAATGGATGATGTGGAGTATTATTTTCCACCTACACGCAGGGATAAGGGAAAAGGCCACGAAGCCACTGATGCATCCCCCTCTGGTGCCCAGGGAGGTAACCCCAGAGATCCTAGTGATGATGGTGATGATGATAATGAGAGAGGAAGAAGGAGAGGAAGTCATGGCCGGGGAGTGCAAGGACGAACACCAGTCCAGCCTAGAATGGCCGAGATCCTTGCCACCGCGATGGCGGCAAAAATTAAGCAACCATCAGAGCTACATCTATTCTTTGATGATAAACTCGTACAAGATATATATGTCTGGATTCTTTAATCCACGGACTGTTTCGTGCAGAATCCGAGAATATGGGATGATACACAGGAACGGGTTATATACGCTCTTGGTCATACTGGAGGAGGCATAGTACTTGCTTGTACTGTTTGGTACCAGAAGGCTGTGGATGGACTTCAAGAGGAAACCTAGCAGGCAGAACAGGCTACGTGTACTCGGGTCGAACAAAATAAGATAAAGCGATTTGCCCAGGTGGAGGCCGAATGACTAGCACTGCGAGCAATGAAGCTAGTCGCGTAAGACGGTATCATTGAGGGTTATCTGATGATTATGCACAACCACAACATTCCCGCGCGCATGACTGGAGAGTCCTGGAGAGTCAAAGTTGAAAACAAACTTCCAAGACACATTGTCCGCAGAACTGGTGGCTCTGCAATATACAAGGGATCAAGAATGGGAATAAGGGTGAAGGCTTTGTGGCCGGTCAAAAGAAGGGCTTCTGGCCAAAGAAAAAATTGGGCAAGAGAAACCGTTCAAGCCCAAAGTACTCCAATAGGTCAAATGAGAAGACCGAGGGGACTCTAAACCAAAGGGACAAAGGGAGAATGAACCTTAATGTCAAGGGAGGTGGAGCTCCAGCACAGAAGCGGAAAAGAGATGACGAAGAGGAGAAGCCCAGGAAAAGGTTAGGAGGTGCGACAAAAACTACCCATGCAAACTTTCACGGGGCCCATACCGGTATCCCGTAGAGTGTGATAGACACTCGGAGTCGAGAAGGGGATTGTACCCATTGTAGAAAGAAAAACCACACCTACCAAAGGTGTTGGGAGATGGCAATATATTGGCAGCAAGGTTCAGCTCAAGACCAATAAAAATTGCAATTCGACGAGCAATATCCACTATTGTAAATCCTTGAGTAGCCCGGTAAATCACGCCTGTTCAGCACCAAGCCCGAGTGAATAAAATCTGCGAACTGGGGGATGACGAAGAAATGACCTGGGTCAGTTCATTGGCACCAATGGCGGTGGCGTTTGGGTATTCCATGTCCAGATACAGCTGGAATCGAAATGGGAATCCCCTTTTGCGGGGATCTATTAGGTACCAAGCACGACGGGGATGGGGTATTCCGTGCGCAACTATGGGAATCGAATCTCAAAAGAATGATCAAAGCGGCGCGAAGCAAGTCTCTCCTTTCAGAATCAACGCAAGTAGGCTCTTGGTGAAAGGACCCCACAAGGGACTAATCAGCTCAAAAGCAAGAATCAATATATGGAGGGTCTTGATCGAAAGAGATGATAGTTGACATGGCCACACAGCCCGGGAGCCAAGAGTATGAAGTTTCTCGAGTCACCTAGTGGTTGCCTGCTACCCATGTCCAAGCAAGTAACTATACAGAAAAAGTTGGGACTTAGCAATGCGAGATCGATCTGATAATAATACATGACAGGAGGACAACCGAAGCGAGCTCTTCCACATACCACATGAGTCTGAGTCGTATTATCCGTATGTAGTATCTTGACTTCTGGCCAGAGTGTGGGATAGGGATCTACCACTTGGGGGCGCAAGGCCCCTCCGAGGGCGCTGGACGAATAACCGAGATCCTCAGGGAAAGGACGCGGCGAATGTGGGAACCGCACAACAGGAGAGTGAAATGGCTGATAACCGCGCGAAGATCTGCTATGAGCCCGGGTGCAGCATGTCCGAAGAAGGCATCCAGCCTGGAAACTGGTTGTGCAGAATTGCATATCAGTCAAACCCCGCTTAGTATGGAGACCCAGATTGTCAAAGCTAAAGAGTTACTAGTTTCTGTGCGGAGACCTCAATGGTTGAAGCTACGTGGGCATTGTAATACATATCTTATTACCTACACCCAATACCAACGATGCGTAAGCAAAAGAACCAAGAAAATGTTATCTGCGCCAAGCGCGTAGAGTTAAATGTTCCAAAACCAAAGTGATACAACTGTCCGGAGGGGATTGCTTACCTCCACATACATGATAAGCGATACAAAGTTAAAGTCTTATTCGACTCAGGATCCAATGTATGCCTTATCAATAAGGACCTGGTTGAAGACCTTCACATTCATCCAGTGGAGGGTAACAATGCAGTTGAAATCTTAGGCTTTGACACATCGTCAGCTGCCTCAGGAGGAAAGTATTGCACCCTCCCTATTAAATTGAAAATAGGAAAAAACTGACACATCTCTGAAGTGTTGTGTGAAGTGGTCAAGGCAGGTCACGATGGAATGATAATTCCATTTGGTTGCTGGTATCGACAACCCCCAGTGTCTCGAATAGATGATGGAGAAAATTGGACCTTCTCCGCAAGATGTTGCGAAAACTGTAAGGCAGAAGTTGAAGGAATAGTGGATATGTTCGCCTATGATGAATCCGTTACTTGGGATCCTAATGCCTGCTGCGTCGCAGGAAGCGGAGCCATCAAAAACACAGTGGAACTCAAATCATTACCGAAAGAATACAGGAATTACAAATATTTGTTCGAAGCTCTGATAGCTGTAAAACTAGCCCCTAGAAAAACATTCGATCACAAAATCAAAGTGATTCTGGGATCAACTGCCCCCCAGGGATCGATATATCCGCTGTCCGAAAAACAGCTTAAAGCTTTACGGGAATACTTGGAAAGAATGATCGAACCAGGAAAGATCACAGGAAGCCAATCGCCCTTGGAAGCACCTGTATTATTCGTACCTAAGTCAGATGGCTGACTACACCTAGTTGTGGACTACGGAAATCTAAATAAGATTACTATACTCAATCAACATCCGCTACCACTTATATGCAAACTCAGAGATAGAGTAGCCGGCGCCAGGATCTTCACCAAGCTAGACCAGAAAGACAGTTACCACTTGATTAGAAGAAAGGAGGCATATGAGTGGAAAGCGGCGTTCCGTACAAGATATGGACATTACGAATATCAGGTTATGCCCTTTGGATTGGTAAACGCTGCAGCAGCTTTGTAAGAGATGAGGAACCAGGTACTCTCAGAATACTTTAATATCAGAGTCGTTCGTTACCTTGACGATATTCTCATCAGCTCAAAAGATGAAAAAGAACACAGCGTGCTGTCAAAAGGGTTTTAAAAAGTCTATCAGGCTTTCAATTCGCAATATCACTAAAGAAAGCGACATTCCACGCAACTGAGGTAGAATCCCGCAGCTACATGGTGGCAGTCGATAGGGTGTCTATGAGCACCCCACAGGTGGAATCCATAATGGTTTGGAAAGCACCTGAAGCAGTTAGAGAAGTACAAGTATTCATGTGATTCGCTAACTTCTACACACTATTTACAAAAAACCTGCGGCTATTTGCAAGCCGATAGCTGTAACATTACTAGGAATTGCTAAAAACTTTAAAATGGGGGTTGAGCAGGATACGGCTTTTGAGCAGCTAAAACACCGCTTTACAACAGCCCCGATTGTCACAGATTTGTGGCAGGTAGTGGAAGGAGATGCTTCTGGCAGGTAGTGGAAGGAGATGGTTCTGCACCATGACGAGGATATTCGTCATGGGGTTTCATTTGTTATATGTTACTTTGACGCACATGACCTAGTTAGAGGTCAGGTGGTTTCTGTTTTGGTTTACGTTCACGCACATGACCTATTAAGAGGTCATGGGGGCAGCGCACGAGGCCAAGAGGGCTGCACAGTTTGGTTTACTTTCACACACATGACCTATTAAGAGGTCATTGTGGCAGCGCACGAGGCTAAGAGGGCTGGGCAGTTTGGTTTACTTTCACGCACATGACCAGTTTAGAGGTCATGTGGTTTACGCACATGACCAATGATGCGTTCATAGCATGTTTTTCATCAGTGAACAGTTATGACTGATCGTGATTTTGATTTATAAGCAGGTTGAGTGAAGGACTATAAAAGGAGGCCGGTAGAGCCTGGTAGTTACTTCTTCACGCAACCATCCTATTATACTTTCTTGCCTATACTATTAAGAATAGAATCTATTGTACCTCTGCAGGAAGTCTATCGAGATATGATCTGATTATTAGCTTTCAAGCAAGAAACTTAAACACGGGTCTAAGAATAATAATCGGAGTCTTGATAGAGAACCAGAATCGCTGGAGGTCATATAAGATACAAGAGAAGTATTGCATTACACACGGCGACTGAATAAGAGTTATTGCTAGTGGCAGCAGTACCTAAGATACCAGGTGTGGGTAGGATATCTAACATTTGGATGCGTCTGACCAGCGACACCCAACAACATAGAAGCAGAACAAACGTGGGAGGGGGTAGGAGCAGCCCCAGTAGCCCTGCCAGCACTATTGAATGTACTGAGCATGACGCGAGAGCAACTGGAATATATGGTAGCAGGGCTCAGGCCAGCACCAAGAACGGAAAAGCTTAGGCTCAAAAACCGCGACACATTTGACGGAGGGCCGATGAAGCTCTAAGGCTTCATCATACAACTCAAGTTGTACTATGAAGCCAAAAAATGGACCAAACGAACATGACTGCAAAAGGATCAGAGCCGCAAAAACCCTATTAAGGAGAATGGCAGAAGGGAGGGTCACCGTGATAGTGGAGGGGAAAAACCCTAAAGTCTGGTACCAATGCTAAGAATTCTAGTCAGAGGTCCAAGCTCAGTTCGGAGACAAAGACAAAGGGCAAAGATCGCGAAAAAAAAGTGAGAAGATGGTACTAGGAATAAACACGGTCATGGAACTCTGGCATCATATGCAACTTGCGGCCCCGTATCCTGAGTACGACGCATATACCTTGCAGCGACAACTCCAGAGAGGAATTCACTAGGAATTACATAATGCATGGACCAACTTGGATCGCATATTCAACACAACAAAGTCCTTCGGCCCGCAGTTCGCAGAGCTCAAAAACAGGAAGAATCAGGGAAGACGCAGCAGAACAAGACCGTCGAGTTGGCAAAACGGAAGATCCAAAACAAGAATGAAAACACAAGGAGAAGAAGCAATACACGTGGCTGCGATCCGAGGATCAAGGCAATGATTTCAATGACCCAGACAGAGGTTCGGAAGAAGCATCTGACAGTTCTGGGCGAATCTCCAGAGATTGATACTGCAGGAATTCCGGAAGCGCAGAAACAACAACTTGTGCTTTAACTGCGGGAAAGAAGGACATCGAGCGGTCGAGTGTCCAGATAAGAACGCCAAGATAGGCTAAATGCAGAGCCGGGAAGCGGCTGACACAGAGGCGGCTTTAAACGATAATAGTCCCCAGTAAGAAGTGGTCTGAGGGAAGGCCAATACCGCAAACCCACTAGGATTACACACATATCGACTGCAATGGACTATAGGGCACAAATTATCACCGCGGGCCACAACGCCGACAACTCTGACCCGATGATGATAAAAATCAAAATACTAACAAAAAACGGAATTACCACAACAAACACGATGGTCGACACAGGGGCAAAGGAGGATTTTATCAACGGAAGATTCTGCAACACCCACTGGTTACTCCTGAGGAAAATCGACAAACCAAGAGACATCTATGTGGTTAATGGGGAGAAAAGCAAAGCAGGCCCCATTACCCACATCACAGAAATAGCCATGGAAATAGAACCCCACCAGGAAAGGATAATATTTCAGGTAACAAACATGGTCAAACATACGGCCATTCTAGGAATACCATGGCTAAGAAGACGCAATCCCAATATCGATTGGGAGAAAAGACAAATCAGTTTCGGAAGCGAGAGGTGTATACGAGTATGCCTTAAAGAATGACGACAGATCGAGGCATTTCCCACCGTACTGGCACGATGGGAAAGCAAATACAGCGGAATCAGTGAAACCCGCAGCGGATCACAAGAGATCCAGATCCAACGCGTGGATCCAACAGCAAAGGTACCAGCCCAATGGTCGCAGGAACCTACTGGACGCGACTTGTAAAGCATTCACAAAGTGATCATCATGGCCACAGGTCAAGCGATGATAAACACAGGAATAGCAATACGCACAGGCGATAGTACCTGCCGACGAATTGCCCCACGAAGTGGATTACCGACCAGACATGACCTAACCCCGGGTGCAGGCATAATAGACCCAGACTACTGTGGAGAAATCAAGGTCTAATTGATAAGCTTAGAAGAAGAAGAGTAGGAAGTCAAGAAGGGCGACCAAATCGCGCGGTTGATAGTCAAAAAGATCGACAACTGTGGACTATGGGAAGTAGACAGCCACGAAAGAATAAAAAGACCACACAAAGGATTTGGAAGCAGCGTAAAGAATACACCTCACGAATCGAAGGAACAACGCGTCCATATCAACTTTATATCGGCCTGGACCTTTTGAAAAATGTATCGAAAGGGAGAACAAACCGGTGTGCTCAAATGGGATCAAGAAGAAGGAGGCAGACAATGGCTGAGGCCTCAACCGTCAGTACCAGATTGGCAGTACGACAAGAAGCAACGAAGAAGAAAATGACACTAAGAGAGCTAGTACCAAGCGAATGCCATGACATCTTAGACATGTTCGAAGAAGGAGAAAGGACGGACCTACCTGAGCATCGAGACGAGGACCAGAAGATCAACCTGGAAGGGAGAGAACCGTTCATGAAGCTTTACTCTTTAAGAGAAGAAGAGTTGAAGGCTCTAAGAGACTACCTCCGGCAGAACCTGGAAAGCGGATGTATACGGCCATCCTCATCATTAGCAGGAGCGCCAATATTATTCGTCAAAAAGAAAGACGCAAAGCTCTAAGTATGCGTGTATTTTCGAGGACTGTACGCGGACACTAAGGAAGATCGATATCTATTACCACTAATTGATGAAACATTGGATAGATTGGGGAAGTCCCAATACTACATGAAGTGAGACATCAAGGATCCCTATCATAACATCATGATATCTGAAGGAGACGAATGGAAAACAGCATTCCGGATGAGATACAGGTTATCTGAATACCTGGTAATGCCATTCGGATTTTCTAATACACCGGCGACATTCCGGAGACCAACCGACACCAAACTCAGCAGGCTTCTGGACATATGCTGCATCGTCTATTTAGACGACATTCTTATATATTCAGAAACTATGGAACAACATCGAAAGGACATCCGGAACATTATGCAAGCCATAAGGAAGCAAAGGTCACGCTAACGCCCACGAAACCCGAGTTTCATCAGCAAGAAATGGAATACTTAAGGTTCCACATCAACCCCGTGGGAATAAGGACCGACCCCGTCAAGACGGAAGCAAGCGATGAATGGAAACCACTCAACAGCGTAAAAGCAGTACAGAGCTTCTTAGGCTTCTGTAACTTTTATCGCAGATTCATCGAAGGATTCAACTGAGTGGCGAAACCACTATACAAAACAACCAACAAGGACATCAAATGTAATTGGACCGAATGGCAACAAACAGCGTTCGACAGATTAAGTAACAGACTCACTACCACACCAATACTGCGACACTTCCACTCCAAACTACCAATCATGATGGAAACAGATGCATCCAATTACCTCTGTTCGGGAATCCTATCGCAATTAGGAAATGACAAACTATGGCGAGCAGTGGCATTTCAATCCCACACAATGACAAAAGCTGAATGCAACTACGACATCCACGAAAACGAACTGTAGTCGATAGTTCAAGCCCTCAAGGCATGGTTAAAGTACGCCTTAGGAGCTGAACAGGATATTAGGGTGGTAACCGACCATAAGAACCTGCTCGCTTTCGCCCCCACGAAGGAACTCAAATAACGACAAGCAAGGTTTAGCGAAACGCTATCTCAGTATCACCTGAAACTCGAGTATCGACAAGGAAAACAAGGAGGACAGCCGGACGCCCTTACCAGAAGACAAGAGGATATGCCAACCAAAAACAAAGGTCGGATTCTGCAACAGAAGGAATCCTTCTTCTGAAAGATATGTACTTCCAAGAAGAGAAAGTGGAAAGACGGGAGAAACGAGGCTATCAATGAAATGGAAACGGCAACACCGGCCAACAGCGACCATACTGAAGGGAAGCGAAGAACGAAGGAGAAAGAAACTGCGATACAAGCGATCAGGAAAGGTTTAAACGAAAAGCAAGAAGAAATGATGGGAATAGTATTCGGGCTGCGGGAAGAAACGGAGAAATATCTTTGGTACGACGGAAAGATAAGAATCCCCGAAGACAAACCAGTCCGAACGGAAATGATACAAAGAAACCACGATATACCTGGAACAGGATGCGGCGGAACAGCGAAAACCAGAGAACTGATCAGCGGATGATACTATTGGCCAACCATGAGAGATGACCTCAAAAGATACGTCAAGAACTGCGAGATATGCCAAAGGACGAAGGGAATACGTCACGCTCCATCCGGATTGCTAAAAGCTATATAACCTTCTGGAAGGCCATGGCAATCTATTGGTCTAGATTTTATAACTGGAGTTCCGGAGTCGAATGGTTATGATGCAATATGGATCGTTATCGATTGCGTGATGAAAATGGCCCACTTTATACTTTGCAGAACGGACATGGACAGGAAGCAGTTCTTCCACCTGTTCAAGGATCTGGTGTTTAGGATTCACAGACTACCGAGAGATATCATATCAGATAGAGGATCACTATTGGCGGCAAATATCGGGAAAGAAATCACGCGACAATGGCAGATTGAGAGTACAATAAGCAGGGCATTTCACGCGCGGAGCGACGGACAAACAGAAATGACGAATGCGATATGGGAACAATACCTGCGAGAATATGTCGATTATCAACAAGACGATTGGGCAGAAATTCTAGCAACAGCTGAGTCTGCATGCAACAATGGAGAACAAGAAACAATAAAGACAAGACCCTTCTTTGCAAACTATGGGTACGATCCGATATACAAACCAGCAAAATACAACATACCGGCCCAAGTGGTTCATATGAAGGATATGCAACAACTGCACGATATATTAAGAGAAGAAATATGTCACGCACAAGAAAGACAGAAGGAATACGGCGATCCTCCCTGAAAACCCGATCCCAGCATTCAAGTCAATGATAATGTGTGGTTGAAACCAAGAAACATACGGACCACGAGACCATCAAGGAAACTGTATTACAAGAAACTGGGACCATTCAGGATCATCGAACTTATCGGACTCAGAGCATATAAACTCGACCTCCCACGCTGGATGAACAACCCTGATCCTACATTTCACATGAGTCTCCTTGAACCCTACTTAGACAACGCTTTTACCTCACAAAAGAAAGTTCCTCCACCGCCCATCGAGATCGAGGGCCAAGACGAATACGAACTTGGCAAAATCATCAACTCAGGACTACACCGCAGCAAACTCCAGTACCGAGCCAAGTGGACCGGCTACTTGGAAGAACCCAATCAAGAGTGGTATCCAGCCACAAACCTCACCAACGCACAAGATGCCATCCAATGATTCCACCACCATTACCCCAACAAGCCCACAGAAAGCCATTGGCTGGGCAGACGTTATGGAAGTGGACACAGCAGAGTTCGAGAGAGACGTGGAAAACATTGAGGAGGAACACAGAAAAGAAATGAAACACAAAGAACTATCCTGGTCATCCTGCTCGGATAACTACTGCATAGTTCATGCAACAGCAAAAGGGGACCACCAATGGTGGCTGACGGCGGCCACCAACACGACGAACTCAGGCGAGGACAGCTGGCAAGCTGTAGAATCAGAAGAGGCAACCCCGAAAACCCTCAGGTAACCAAGACACGAAATGATCAATTGGCGTGATTGTATGCGCAATCACTGCCACTACCACCAACAGAAGGAGAAGGAAGAAAAAGTTCCACGGACCGAACACAGGGCAGCGAGGAGGGATAAAAAACCAATTGTCTGAAAAGAAACTCTGAGGAAGGAGACAACAGAGTTGTAGGAAATAATTAGCGGGATTGGAGAGGACCATTTGGGACCTCCAAAGACAAGTGGGTGCGGCAAATGCATGGGCCGCAATATTTGAATGGACAAGCGCAACCCGGGCGTTCGAAAAGCGCCAATTCGAAAGGCCATGCGAAAAAGCAAATTTTGCCAGGAAGGAGGAATGCGTGAGAATGGGATGGGTCGTGCAGGATGCAATGCGACTCACGAAGAGGATGGAGGAGGACTACTAAGGTAAACACTACCGCGGCTAGAACCTCAAGGGACTGAGGTTGATGGAGAGGGGAGCTATTGTCACAGTTCTGTGGCAGATAGTCGAAGGAGATATTTCCAGCAGGTAGTGGAAGGAGATGGTTCTGCACCATGAGGAGGATATTCGTCATGGGGTTTCATTTGTTATATGTTACTTTCATGCACATGACCTAGTTAGAGGTCATGTACTTTATGTTTTGGTTTACGTTCACGTACATGACCTATTAAGAGGTCATGGGGGCAGTGCACGAGGCCAAGAGAGCTACGCAGTTTAGTTTACTTTCACGGACATGACCTATTTAGAGGTCCTGTTGTTTACGCACATGACCACTGATGCGGTCATAGGATGTTTTTCATGAGTTACGGTTATGACTCATAGTTGTTTTGATTTATTAGTGGGTTGAGAGAAGGACTATAAATGAAGGCCAGTAGAGCCTAGTAGTTAGTTCTTCACGCAACCCCCTAATATACTTTCTTACCTACACTATTACAAATAGAATCTCTTCTACCTCTTAACGAAGTCTATCGAGATACGATCTGATTATTAGCGTTCAAGTAACGCATGTAGACACGGGTCTAAGAATAATACTCGGAGTCTTGATAGAGCACCAGAATCGTCGAGGTCATATAAGATACAAGAGAAGTATTGCATTTCACTCAGCGACTGACCAAGCCTTGTTGCCTGTTGCAGCCGGAGCTAAGATACTAGGAATAGGTAGGATATCTAACACCAATACTGGATCACCTCTTCCCAGAAACCGAAACAGTGGTGGAAACCAATGCTAGCGATGTTGCGCTCAGTATTGTCCTTTCTCAATACTTTCAGAAAAGATTACATCCAGTAGCCATCCATTCCAGAAAATCAAGCGCGGAGCAACGCAATTATGAGATTCCTGATAAAGAACTTCTTGCAATCCTCGAAGCATTTAACGAATGGAGACATTACTTGATCAGAACGGAAAAACGGCTTACAGTCTTTACCATCTATGAGAACATACAATACTTCCACACCTCAAAACTCTGGAGTGACCGTCAAATTCGATGAGCACAGATGTTACAGGGATATAATTTTCCCATTGTATACCGACTACGCACAAGGGGCGGAAAGCCTGACGCATTGAGCAGAGGGCCCGAGTACCGTTCTCAGGAGAAGGTATGCATCGCAAACAAAGGTTTGTGCAAGAGGAATGTTTCATGGTATCACTAGTAGCAAGAGTAGGAGATGAAGGAGAAAACTGGTACGGAGATATGGATTTCGATTTGGAACCTGGAAGCGCTGGAAAGGAACCGGTAATTAGGGTCATGAGGTTGAGCAAAAAGGCCTACTTGCCAACAAAGGGCCCAAGAATAGTGGAAGGACACTAGCTGCGCGCCATCGAGGATGACATTGTCCCGAAATATAAACCAGCATTGATAAGGACGGGTATAGCAGTGGGGCTACCCGAAGGAGCTTGCGGAACAGTTGCCCTGAGAAGCGGATTAGCGGTCGGAAGAGAAAGCTTCACCCGCTGAGAGGTAATCGATGCTGATTCCACCAGCGAACTCAAAGTCGTACTTTTTAACCATAAGGATGTGGACTGCCAAATACGTACCGGTCATCGCATAGCTTAGCTGATGGTAGAACAGGTCAACACGTCAGACGTGATGGAAGTAGATGACTTGGACGATACGGAAAAAGGAGCTGCGGGATTCGGAAGCGCCGATATAGCAACAAGATCCTAGAGTGTCAAGGAACAGGAACCTAGCATCAGCTACCTACAGCCATCGGCTAAAGATAGGGAACCTTGGTATGATATTTCAGAAGTACCCGAAAGGGTTTTGATGTCAAATGGTATTATCGTTCATAAAGGCATGAAGCCGCTTAATCCTGAATTCCTGAACGAGATACAGACAGCAATTGGATCAGGCACAGCTCGGAGGCAATGCATGAAAGAATCTATTAGGTTACGAGACAAAGGAAAGGATTTTGCCAAGGACTAGACCTTAACCAACGATCGACTATATTACAAGCAAAGACTACGTGTACCATATAGTCAAGGACTATATACTTAGATCGCAGAAGGATGCCATATTGCAAAGGTTGCAGAGCACTTCGGACAAGAAAAGACTATGGAAATAATCATGAGAGACTTCTTCAGGAAAGGACTGGCAGTATGTGTCAACAATTGCGTACAATCCTGCGATGAATGCCAATATAATAAGTTGCCTAGACATGCCAAGTACGAATTGCTGCAACTGTTACAAATACCCTATGAGGGATGAGCATCTATCTGAGTGGACTTCATCACTCAACTGCTAGAGTCACAGGGACGTGCTCAGATAATGGTAGTAGTTGATCAGTTTACAAAGAGGGTACATTTCATCCGACTTCAGACCTCGGCTACCACCAAGGAAGTGGCCAACGCATTCCCGAAAGAAGTATGGAGGCTACGCGGCCTACCAACAGAAATTGTCTTGGACATTGACTCAATGTTCGCAGGAGTATTGTGAGAATCACTCTGCAAGGCAGTGGCAATTAAGCGAAGAATGTCAACGGCATACGAGCCTCAAACTGACGGACCAACAGAACGAAATAATCCAGTGCGGGAAGGGTACCCGCCAAGCTTAGGCAACCATGATCAGGATGACTGGTATCAGCTATTACCGCTAGCTGAACATGCCTATAATAAGTCCGCAACCAACACACCGGGGATGTCATCATTCTACACGAACTACGGCTTCCATCCACTGACAGAGTCAATAAAGCAGCGCGAAGTTCAAAATCCCGGAGCAACACTCTATACGAACTGGATTAAGATGATACATGAATAAGCGAGGGGGTCACTAGAAAAGACATGGGAAGCAAGGTCAAAATATTAGGACTGAAAAGGTCGACAACAGCTGGACCTGTAGATCGGAGACGAAGTAATGTTAAATGCAAAGAATATTCGTACACGACGGAAATTAAAGAAGCTAAGTCCAAAGCTTCAGGGTCCTCACTAAATTATGAAGAAAGGCGGAACATGAGCTTTCAAGCTCAACATATCCCATCGAGTGAACATTCACCCTGTATTCCATGTGGCACTATTGGAACCCTACCGCGAGTCAATTCAAGACAATCATCAGCAACCACCTAGAGAGCCGCAGGACATTGATGGTGATCTGCAATGGGAGGTTGAGAAAATAGTAAGAAGCGAGATTCGTGCTTACAGGAAACAAGTATGCAGCCACTATCAGGAGCAGCGGGAACTATGGTACTTCGTTAACTGGCCAGGGGGCTCAGAAGATGAGAACACAAGGTGGCCCGCTACTGGTATGGAAAACGCGGGGGAAGTTGTGGACAATTTTCATAATGAAAATCCGGACATGCCAGGACGGCCAGTAGTAAGATAATGACGAAACAGTTTTCCTACCGTGGCCAAGTAAACGTGGGAGGTTTTTCACTCTGACCACACTGTGTCTTAAAATGTATTTAGAAGAAAATTATAAAAAAAGGATAAAGGCATTCGAGGTGAAGCCTGGTAGCAGGGAGCTCATGTTAGGCCTATGGAAATCTGAGACATGTGCACAGACCAACGGTAGGGTAACTGCGCACAGACCCTCGATTTACCAGTGCCAACACCCTACTCCGGCCCTCTTATAGGGCCCGCACGTTCATAGCTCATGGGAAGTATCACTTGACATCTATCCAGAGGTCATGTGTTCAATCCACACTGTCATCAAAGTTATTTTGGTAAGAGATATTTTCTACCAACCGGACATACATGTTCGGAGCTGCTGGCACGACGGTACAAGATCTCTGACCCTGGGACTTTCTACAAATAGCATAGAGGGAACTCGCGCTAGAGCGTGGGAAGTGATACGCGAGAAATTGGTTGGTTGGTTGTTGAGTAATTAACGACTGAAGACAGAGACCCCAGTACCCCTACGGGAGTTGTGGTTGATTATACAGCGGACAGACCGATGACACTCTACCTACTGAGATCAGCTGTATGTTTGTTGGTCCCAGTAACAGGACCCCTCTGCGGCGGCTGGTGGACCAAGCGGAGGCAAGCTCAGTTAGAAGGCCACAGCTACAGAAGAGTCCATAAGATCTTGGCACGTCAGACTCTTACTCGCAAAAAGCATAGACAGCCTGATACGAACTGGATCACTGCGGGAATGGAAGAGATTACTGTAACGATGGCAATTAAGTCCAGAGTATACTGCATAATCTATACAAGCAAAAGATGGGAAGCTCCTAATACGAAGCTGCGACTGAGACGTAGTGTGGTGTGCTCTATCACAGTTCTGTGGCAGATAGTGGAAGGAGATGTTTCCGACAGGTAGTGGCAAGAGATGGTTCTGCACCACGACGAGGATATTTGTGATGGGGTTTTCATTTGTTATGTATCACTTTCACGGACATGACCAATTAATTGGTCATGGGGGCAGCGCACAAGGCCAAGGGGGCTGCGCAGTTTGGTTTGCTTTCACGCACATGACCTATCAAGAGGTCATAGGGACAGCGTACAAGGCCAAGGAGGTTGCACAGTTTGGTTTACTTTCATGCACATGACCTGTTTAGAGGTCATCTGGTTTACGCAGATGACTAATGATGCGCTCACGTGATGTTTTTCATGAGTCACGATTATGACTCATAGTGGTTTTGATTTATAAGCAGGTTGAGAGAAGGACTATAAAAGGAGGCCGGTAGAGCCTGGTAGTTAGTTCTTCCTGTAACCACCTATTATACTTTCTTACCTGTACTATTAAGAACACAATCTATGCTACTACTTCACGAGTTCTATCAACATAGGATCTGATTATTAGCGTTCAAGTAAGGAATGTAGACATGGGTCTAAGAATAGTAATCAGAGTCTTGATAGTGAACCAGAATCGTTCGAGGTTATATATGATATAAAAGAAGTATTAAATTATACACGACTGCTAACTAAGAGTTGTTGCCTGTCACAGCGGTACTCTAAGTAGCAGGAGATAGGTCGGATATCTTAAACTTCGTTGCGTCTCAGCAGCGACTCCCAACAACATGGAAGCAGAACAAGCAGCGGAAGGGGCAGGAGTAGTACCAGCGGCCACGCCAGTACCATCGAATGTGCTGAGCATGACAGGGGAACAACTGGAATATACGGTAGCAGGGCTTAGGCAAGCACCAAGAACGGAAAAGCTGAGGCGCAGAAACGCCATCACTGTCGATGTAGAACCGACCAAGCTCTGAGGCTTCATTGTACAGCTCACGTTGTACTACGAAGCGAAGCAATGGACCGACGAACACAGCGAGAAAAAGATCAGATACGCAAAGACCCGGCTAAGGGGAACGGCAGAAAAATGGATCACCCAATTGTGGAAGGAACGAACCCCCAGCTCTGGCAGGAATGGGAAGAATTCGAAACAGACCTCAGAGCTCAGTTCGGAGGCAAAGACAAACGGCAACGAGCTAGAAACAAAATTGAAAAGATGGTTATACGCAAAAAACACGGTCATCGAGGTCGGGCACCACATGTAGTGGCTAGCCTCAGATGGCGAGTACAATGTATATACCGTGCAAAGACAGCTCCAGAGAGGAATCTACGCCGAGTTACATGAGGCATGGACCAACTCAGATCGTACATGCAACACTAAAGAAGATGTCTCCCCGTGGTTTGCAGAACTTGAGAACCGGAAAGATCAATGACAAAACAGCAGAACGAGACAGGGGAATCAACGGAACGGGATATCTGGAACAAGGACGACAACACAAGGAGGAGAAGCAACGGACGTGGATGCGATCAGAGGATCAAGGCAAAGATTCCAAAGACCAGGACAAAGATTTGGACGAAGCATCAGACAGTTTGGGCCAAACCTCGCGAGGTTGACACCGCAGGCGTTCCGCAAGCGCAGAGGAAGTAAATCGTGCTTCAATTGCGCAACAGAGGGACATCGAGCGGCCGAGTGTCTGCATAAGAACCCCCAGATCAGGGAGATGCAAAGCCAGGAAGCGGCAGAAATAGAGCAGACTTTAAACAACAACAGTCCCACGTAAGAAGTGGTCTGAGGGACAACCAACAACACAAACCTACTAGAATTACACAAATATCGACGGCCATAGACGCTATGGTACAAATTAACACCACGGGCAACAACGATGACGGCTCAGACCAGATGATGAGAAAAATCAAAATACTCACAAAAAATGGAATTACCGAAACCAAGGGAATGGTCGACTCGGGAGCAACAGAGCATTTTGTCGACTGAAGATTCGGCAACACCCACAGGATAGTCCTGACGAAAATCGACCAATCAAGAGACATCTATGTGGTTAATGGGGAAAAGAGCAAAGCGGGCCGCATTACCCACATTGCCGAGATAGCCATAGAGATAAGACCCCATCATGAAAGGATAATATTCCCGGTGGCAAATATGTTCAAACATACTGCTATCCTAGGAATACCATGGCTAAGAAGAAACAATCGTAAGATCGATCATGAGGAAAGATAAATCAGTTTCGGAAGCGAGAGGTGTACAGGCGTGTCTGAAAAGTCTACGTATCCCCCATGGCAACGCCAATTTATCATACACTCTCTTTGTTTTTGAGTTTCCCATTACATATATTTGTAAAAAATAATCATAGCTAAGTTGTAAGTTGATCTATATCTTTTAAAGAACATGAATATGAAATTTGTTAAGTAATAAACAAATAAATAAATATCAATTAGAAGTGGTTAAATAAATATAGATTTTAAGAACAATTTGATGATAAAAGTAGACACTCCCATTCTGGTTCTCACAACAACAGATTTAACTGATAGGTCTTGAATTTTAAATATGTTGTTATTGAGATACAAGAGTATTGATTCTATAGGCAAGTGAGTCTGTGGTGTGTTGGACTGTAAAGTAAATTATCACATTGATCCATATTATTATAGTCTCATATAATTTCTATTATCAACTACTAATTTCTATAATATATATATATACACTCTATCTATGTATTCAATAGCTTCTAGACAATCTAGCTAGATATAAAAAATATATAGTTCATTCATCTTCTTAATCATTACATACAAATAAGTCCAGTAACAATTTTGTTACTAAAAGGCACATTAACAAAGTAGAATGCAATACCTAAACAGGGTATTTAAAAATAGTCTTGTCAGTAAAATTAGAAGGCAGTAGTGTATTAATATCTAAAATGTATGGCCGGTATTTTTATGATTTCTTTGGAGAAATACTGGCATAGATATAATAGGTCTCATTAAAAAGTAGTAAATTTAATTGGTGTGTAATGGGAAATTCATTTGATCCTCAGATCTATATTCTCAAAACAGTATAATCATGATTGAAACTAGTTTTCTTGATTATATATGAACTTAACCATTTTCGTAAATTAATAATAAAACTTTTGGATTGTATCTGTCTAGTCCTATATTTTGTCATGTAGAAAGTTCAATATAGAAAATTGTAAACTAAGGCCACCAGCATAATATACAGTATAAAATCTACTTTAAAACCTCTTTGAGAGTTCTATTATATTTATCAAAACCTATTTGAATACCAAATAAAAATTGCAAAAATTAATATATATGGTGTGTTAATCCATTTAACTAATTTTTAATTAAGCATTTCTGATTTTCTCTAGAGCCTCCCTATGGGCACATATGCCCCAGAATTGGGTGATAGAGGAGCAACTAGGTTTCCAATTATCAACTAATTTATTGACTCATTACATGTAAATTTGAGTTGTTAACTACTTAGAATCATAGTGTAGTGTGGTTGCCATGGGGGGTAGGGGGGTACCTAGACTTTTCAGACACGACTGTACACAGGTATGCCTCAACGAATCACCAAAGATCGACACAGTTCCTACTAGACTCGCTCAATGGGAAAACGAATACAGCCGAACCACCAAAACCCGAAGAGGATCCGAAGAGATCCGGATCCAACAAATGGATCCCACAGCAAAGGTACTGACCATAGGGCCGAAAAAAGCTGCTGGACATGAATTGTGCAGTATTCAAGTAGCAATGTTCCCGGCCAAAGGGTAAGCGATGATAAAGACAGGAATAGCAATTGGACTACCCGATAGTACCTACGGACAAATTGCTCCGCGAAGTGGATTAGCCACCAGGCATGGCCTAACCATAGGTGCGCGGGAAATAGATGCAGACTACCGTGGAGAAATCAAGGTCCTATTGATAAACCTAGAACAAGAGGACAACGAAGTCAAGAAAGGCGCACAAATAGCGCAGGTGATTGTCGAAAAGAGTGATAACTGAGGACTGGGAGAAGTAGGCGGCCTCGAAGAACGAAGCAGACAAGACCAGGGATTTGGAAGCACCGGAAAGAATACACCTAACGAACCCAAGGAACGAGCCGTCGATATCAACCTTATCTTAGCTAGGACCTTGGGAAAAATGTATTGGAAGGGAGAACAAACCGGTGTTCTCAAATGGGATCAAGAAGAAGGAGGCACGACAATGGCTGCAGCCTCAACGATCAGTACCAGATTGGTAGTACGACAGGAAGCAACAAAAAAGCAAACAATACTAAGACAGCCGGTACCCAGGGAATACCATGACCTCTTGGACATGTTCGGAGAAGGAGACAGGACGGACTTGCCACAGCACCGAGAAAAAGACCAAAAGATCGACCTAGAATGGGGAGCGCCATTCATGAAACTTTACTCCGTCAGAGAACAAGAGTTGAAGGCTCTAAGAGATTACCTCCAGCAAAACCTGGAAAGAGGACGGATACGACCATCTTCATCATCAGGAGGAGCACCCCTATTATTTGTCAAAACGAAGGATGGATAGCTCAGAGTATGCGTTGATTTCCGAGACCTGAACGCGGTGACTAAGGAAGATCGATATCCACTACCGCTGATCGATGAAGCACTAGATAGATTGGGAAAAGCTCAATACTACACGACATTAGACACGAAGGATGCCTATCACAACATCAGGATAGCCAAAGGAGGGGAAGGGAAAACGGCATTCCGGACACAATATGGGTTATACGAATACCTGGGAATGCCTTTCGAATTGTCTAACGCACTGGCTACCTTCTAACAATGGATCAATACCAAACGTAGCAAGTTTCTAAATATATGCTGTATGGTCTATTTAGACGATATTCCCATATATTCAAGAACTATGGAAGAACATTGAAAAGACATCCGGAACGTTATGCAAACCCTTAAGAAAGGAAAAGTCAAGCCAAAACCCACACAATGCGAATTCCATCAGCAAGAAATGGAATACTTAGGGTTTATCATCAACCCTGATGGGATAAGGACCGACCCAGTCAAGACAGAGGCAATTGAAGAATGGAAACGCCCGAAGAGCGTAATTGGAGGTCAGAGCTTCCATGGCTTCCCTAACGTTTGTCTCAGATTCATTGAAGGATTCAGGAGGGTGGCGAAAGTACTATACGAGACGACCAAGAAGGATACCAAATGGAATTGGACCATTCGACAACAAACAGCATTCGATGGATTAAGGAACTGACTGACCACCACACCAATACTGCGACATATTGACCCGAAACTAGGGATCATGATAGAAACAGATGCCTCCAATTAAGTCTGTTCGGGAATCCTATAGCAATTAGGAGACAACAAACTATGGCGACCGGTGGCGTTCCGATCCAAAACAATGACGAAGGCCGAATGCAATTACGACATTCATGACAAAGCACTATTGGCAATAGTTCAAGCTCTCAAGGCATGGAGAAAATACGCCTTAGTAGCTGAACACGATATTAGAGTGGTACCCGACTACAAGAACCTCCTTGCCTTCATGACGACAAAGCAACTCAATCAATGACAAGCAAGGTGGAGCGAAACACTATCCCAGTACCACATCAAGATGGAGTACTGACCAGGAAAGCAAGGAGGATAGCCAGATGCTCTTACCAGAAGACAAGAAGATATGCCAACCGCAGACAACGAACGGATTCTACAAAGGAAAGGAATCCTTCTGCTAAAAGAAAGATACTTCAAAGAAGAAAAAGGAGAAAGCAGAAGAGGCTAAGCCATCAACGAAATGGAAACAGCAACACTAGCAAATGACGACCATACAGAATGGATACGAAATACAATGGAAAAAGACAGGAAGATACAGGCAACCAGGAAAGCTTTGAACGAAAAGCAAAAAGAGCTGAAGGGAATATCATTGGGGCTATAAGAAGAAAAGGAGGGATATCTCTGGTACGACAGATTGCTAAGACCTATCGAACCTCCTGGAAGGCCATGGCAATCCATTGCTATGGAATTTATAACTGGAGTTCCAGAGTTGAATGGTTATGACGCAATATGGCTCGTTATCGATCGGCGGACTAAAATGGCCCACTTGATACTGTGCAGAATGGACCTGGACGCAAAGCAGTTCTTTCCCCTGTTCAACGATCAGGTGTTTGGAATTCACGGACTACCGAAAGATATCATCTCTCATAGAGAATCACTATTCAAGGCAAATATCTGCAAAGAAATCACTCGACAATGGAAGATCGAGAGGAAACTCAGCACCGCATTTCACCCTCAAACCGGCGGACAAACAGAAGGAATCCAACGAGGTTTTCTCTGGTCATGTTTTCACCGAAATACTCAGCTGCTTGGAAAGCTGCTTCTTGAGCCTATCCTTCAATATACAGTATCCAATAGTTTCCTCCTCCAGCCTCGCTAGTCCGCAGTCCATTGATACGTAGGAATAACTGCACTGAATCATACCTTCTGGTGAATGCTTCTGATTGGAGATCATCTTCTTCACCAGTAAACCTGCTGGACGAAGGTATTTTAATACTAGGTTTAGCTGTGACAACTGGGTTCAGCCTAGGTGTCAGTAGTCTTGGGCACTCTAGTGCTGGGGCTCCGAACCCTGTGGGTCCTGCTTCGGAAGCCATATCGTCTGATCCTTTGTGGAAATCGGAGCTATCTTGATCATTACTTGGTGGTGCGGGAGGTACTCCTGTACCCAGAGGCTTTCTGGGGGATTCTGGGTATCCTCTGGGGTAGTGGTTGGTGGTTCCAGTGGTTGTTGTGATGTTTCTCCTGTTGCTTGTTCAACTGAGTCTCTAGCTAACTGCCTAGCAGCTGCATCGCTTACTGCGGGCTCCAAAACTACAGGGTTTGTGAACCGTCCTTTGGAATCCCATGTCCGTGGTTTGGAACCTTTCTCGAGGGCCTTGCTCTTACCTGGTCCTGGAACATCTTCTGTTTCGATAACTGGCAGAAGTTAAGAAAATGTAACCGCTTATTGGGAGCTGCGGTAAATGTAGGGTTAACGGACTTTGTTATTTACCACAAGTGGTAACTAGCGAAGCGAAGTCCCCGGACTTTAACTGAGGTTGTTGAAAAAACTTTTCACTATATCACAACGACTGAAGTCTCAGAGATGTTTGGTGGATCTCAACTAAAGATTCTCGAAGTGAACTGAAGAAGGTAACGGTTCCACCAAGCTTATTGAAAACTCTGTCTGTCGAAGTCTGCTTCTTCTCACGTGAAGAATAGCTGTTCTTAAATTCACTTCTTAGGCTACCAAGAGCCTTGTTCTCATAACATATAAGACTCCCGAAGAGGTAACCTTGAAACCAAACATAAAACAGATCGAGTATCAAACCGATACTCGAAACCAAACATAAAGCATATAGAGTATCAAACCGATACTCGAAACCAAACATAAAACATATAGAGTATCAAACCCTATACTATCAGGCTAGAAGTACACCTTGTTTCCTGAAACAATTTCAAAACTCAAACAGCATCAACCCGTACCGGAAAATCCTAAACCAATAACCTGTACCGGTTACAGGACCATTTTCTTTTTCCGGTTGATCCTCCTCCACGGTCATCTCTCTCCAGCTGGTTCTCTTCAGTTGTCTGACCTGGTTGTTGCCTAGGGCAGGTGTCATCGCTTTCTGTCCGGTGTCTGCTCGGTTGCACCATTCACCGATTTGGTGTCCCTTTTCGCCGCACCTCAAGCAGACATTTTGCTCTCTTTGCTTCTTGTATTCTGCATTGGATAGGTTAAGGGGTCCTCGAGTATGCGCCTTATTTCTTTCCACCTCTCAATCGACAGTGGATCTCAAACTTGCTTTGTAGATTTGCGAGATTGGTCTGCAGGTTCCATTATTGATCCTTCGCATGGGAGTTTCCTTGGTTTTTCCCATGCTTTCGCTTTTTTTGCTTATTAAGCAATGCCGGCCGAGTTTCCTTCTCGATGCTCCATAGTGCCAATTCATCGATGGTACTGATCTCGGAGCTGAAATGTTCAAATTCATTCAGTATTCCTTTACACATGCCCGTGTATAGGTATTATGATGCTGTTGCGTCGTCCAATATTGCCTCCATTTGATGGAGTCGCAACTCATTCCAATATTCCGCCATGGAGCAGGACCCTTGCTCCATGTTTATTATGCGGATCCTAGCTGCACCCCTTGGGTCTACCTGGCCAAACTGCTGTTTGATTGCTTCCTTGAACTTTTCCCAGCTCCTCCATCCCGTTGGTCTGTTGCCTTCCGCATATGTCGTGAGCCATTTGCTTACATCTCCCCATCGTAGACCTGAAACGTAAACGATCTTTTCCGCATCGCATCCTTCTTGCCCACCTGTGGTGCAAAAGTAAATTGCCAATTCGGTCATCCAGTTCCGGACCTGGTGCCTGTTTCCTGTGTACGTCTCCAGTTGTTTGACCTTCGGTTGGTGTTGTCCCAACTGTTTTCGGGATTTATGCCATCCACTCGCAGCTCAGCTTGTCTGTTGCCCCTGGTGCTGGGCCTGGTGCGAGGCCCGCCCCGTCTCTTCTAACTGGTCTTGGTCCCTCCATTCTCTGGTCCTCTTCTTCAGAGCTTCCCTACGCATCTGTTGATTGTTTTTAAGGTGTGGTCGGACTTAGGGTTCGTCCGAGTTGTGAAACAGTTCACGGTAACTTGTCTGCTACCTCGGGTAGCTCTAAGGACTGATTCACGAAGGTATAGTCTGTCTTAGTATCGTCTAAGTATCACTATAAGTGACGCTTTATAATGTTGCGATCACTATCTAGTCATAATTCTCACCAATGGGTAGACCAAACTCCTCTCGTTTTTTCTCGACGATAGCTATTAGGCCTATGCCTGAGCTAAGATGGGAGAGACTCTTGTGGCTCTAGTCCTTATCGCCTATGGTAGTCTTTCTTCAACTCTACTCACGTAGTAGGGTTCTTGTCTTGTAGGTAGATATTCGTAAAGAGCATAAAGGTTTTATATTCATAACAGAATAAAGTAATTAGAAAATAACTTAGAACAAAGCGTGAAGAGCCTATCTATTGGGCCTTTTTTTACTCCTTTTTTTCTTTATTTATCATCAATTTTATGCTTTGTTTAAGGTACAGCGTCCACGTGCAGGACTAGCTATGACAGATACATAAACCTCCCCCTCTGCGCCAACCCGAAGCAGCCAGAAGAGAAACTGTCCATGAACCTGAACAGGAAAACGCACACTCAGACAGGACCAAACCCAGGGAATATGACACCCCCTGCCCAAACTCCGCGCAGTCGAAAAAGGTCCCCCACCCTGCAACTTATAGTATACAGAAACGGTAAAGACCATAAAAGAAAGCCACCCAAGTCCATCCGAATAAAATACACTCCACTTCCCGACCATGGTCTAACCCCATAGCAAGAGCCCCCCAAAACTGTCTTGACCCAGTGGGATCAGTGCCACCTATGATATAAAATGTCTACCGATAAGAGATATACCCGACAAAGGAGAATGGGAACCGAAGAGAGAAAAGTCCATGCCGCGGAAAACAAAACCTGGGGCAGGGGACTGGAACTAGTGCCATCCAGACCGGGAAGCAGGGTGAAGACTCCCGAAGGGTGTTGAGGTAAGGGGGGTGTAGTGGTAGGGTGCAAGCAGAGTGAAGGTGTAGCAGTAGGGTGCCAGCCAATCCAACAGTCAGGTCAGGAAGGAAACCAAACGCGACTGTCTGCACTCGCGGAAATGGTGTACGTATCGTTCTGGACAGTCCCCCGAGGCGGAAGGCAAGCGATCTTACCGCATCTCCCATGTAGTCCCTTATTCCTGGAGAGTTAGCGTCACTTAGTAGATGGTGGACCAGCGCTTAAGTCGACTGTGGTGAGAAGGGAGATCGATCTGGGGACCGGTTGGAGACTCCTCGCGTACTGTGAACCGTGTTCCCAGCCATCTGAAGGATGGGAAGCGAATCGCTACAGACCATGTAGAGGGAGCTCGTCAAGTGCGGAGGGAGGCGGGGACAGGTGGTGCGAAAGGCATACAGTCAACCCGTGGGACAAATGTCTCGATGAGTAAATAAGGAAAAGAAGTCAGTTGGAGGCAGTTCATGGCCGTCACTCGTAGGCCAGAGCCATCATGGGAGGAGAGGGAGAGGTGGGTGGTTTGTAAGATCCTAAGCATGGAGAGTTGATTTCAAGTGTAAGGAAAATAGAGGAGACTCAGGATACCTATCTATTCGGCCTTTTGTTCTTTTTCATTTTCTTTTTCATCATCAATTTTATTCTCGGTTTAAGGTGCACTGTCCGCATGGAGTGCTAGCTATGGCCAACACATAAACCTCCCCACCTAGGCCAGCCCGCACCAGTCAGAAGAAAAAGTGTCAATAAACCCAAACAGAAAGGCGCGCTGGCATACAGGATCGAAACCCTCGGAACACGACACCCCCCTGCCCGAACAACGGGCAGTCAAAAAAACCCCCCTGCCCTATAACTTGTAGTATATACTAGCGGTAAGGACCGTAAAAGAAAGCCACCAAGTCCATGAAAACAAACGAAATCCCACTTCCCGACTGTAGTCCAACCCCATAGCAGAAGCTGCTCCAAACCGCCTTAACCCGGCCGGATCAGTACCACCTATGACATAAAATGTCCAGAGCTAAGGGCAAACCCAGCAAAGTGGAAGGGAGAGTGAGGAGCGAAAAGCCCTAGCTGCGGAAACAAAACACGTGGCAGGGCACAGTGACTAGTGCAATCCAGACGGGGAAGCCTAGTGGAGACACCTGAAGGACAACGAGGTAAGGCGATGTAGCAGTAGGGTGTTAGCTAAGTGAGGGTGTAGCAGTCGGGTGCAAGACGGTCCAACCAGCAGGTCAGGAAGGAAACCGAACGCCAGCGCGACAACTATCCCTAATCGTGTTCGTATCTTTCTAGGCCATCGCCAGAGGCGGAAGGCCAGCGATCTTACCGCGTCTTCCATGTAGTCCCTGGTTCTACGAGAAATAGCATCATGTAGCGGATGGATATTACCGCTTTAGCCAACCATGGGGAGTAGCGAGATCTGCTCGGTGGGCCTGTAGAAGAGTTCTCGTGTACCACAAACCATGTTCCTAGCCGTTGGAGGTATGGAAAGCCAAGGGGTCCTGACTGTGTGGAGGGACCTTTCTAAGAGAGGAGAGGGGCGGTGATTGGCAGCATGAAAAGTATACTGGAACCGAGAGGGAAGGAAGTCACGACACGTAAAAGAGTAGAAGAGGACAGCGGGAGGAGGTGGGTGGCAATCACTCCTCGGCTGAAGCCATTGTGGGATGAGTGGGGAGGGGTGGATGGTTCATAAGATCCCAAGCATTGAGGGTTGATTTCAAGTATGAGGAAAATAGAGGCGACGGAGGTGGGCCTATCTATTCGCCCTTTTTTTCTTCTTTTTTGCTTTTTTTTATCCTCAATTTTATTCTGTATTTAAGGTATACCATCCACATGCAGTGCTAGCTATGGGAGATACATAAACCTCCCCCGCTATACCAGCCTGAAGCAGCCAGAAGAAAAACTGTCAACGAACTCGAACAGCAAGACACACTGGCAAACAGGACGGAAACCCCGGGAACATGACAGCCAACTCCTGAAATCCGCGCCATCGAAAAGGCTCCACCGCCCCGCAACCTGTAGTAAATGCAAATGATAAAGACGGTAAAGGGAAGCCACCAAAGCCCACCAGAACAAAAGAAACACCACTTCTTAACAGTGGTCTAACCCCATAGCAAGAGCCATCCTAAATGGTCCTAACCCGGCCGATCAGTGCCACCTATGACAAAAAACAGCTATGCCTAAGGGCAAGCCCCACAAGGTGGAAGGAAAACCAAAGAGAGAAAAGCCCACGCTGAGGAAAACAGAACCCATGGCAGTGGACAGGGACTAGTGCCATCCAGACCAGGAAGCAGGGTGAAGACTTCCAAAGGGGGTCAAGGTAAGTGGGTATAGTAGTAGGGTCCAAGCAGAGTGAGTGTGTAGCAGTAGGGTGCCAGCCGATCCAACCTTCAAGTCAGTAAGGAAACTGAACGTGACCCTGTTAACAATCGGAAATCGTGTTCACGTCTTTGAAAGCGGTCCCCAGAGGCGGAAGGCAAGTAATCTTACCGTGTCTCCTATATAGTCCCTTGTTCTGCAAGAAATAGCGTCACTTAGTAGATCGGATACCAGCACTTAAGACAACCATAGGCAGAGGCGAGATCGACCCGAGGGCCTGTAGGAGGCATCTCGCGTACTGCAAACCGTGTTGTCAGCCGCCTGAAGCATGGGAAGTGACCAGCCACCAACAGTGTGGAGCAGCCTCACTAAGCGAGGAGAGGGCCGGGGACGGGCAGCGCGAAAGGCATACCAGAACCCAGAGGGAGGAAAGCCTTAATGTGTAAAAAAGCAGAAAAGGACATCAGGAAGAGGTGGATGGCCCCCACTCCTAGGCCGAAGCCATCATCGGAGGAGAGGGGGGGGTTGGAGGTTCACGAGATCGCCAGCATTGAGGGTCGATTTCAATCTCCAGGAAAATAGAGGAGACGGATGATGGCCTATCTATTGGGCCTTTTTGTGCTTTTTTCTTTTATCTGCCTGCATTCGTTGTTGTTTAGGGTACAGGAACTTGCATGCAGCACTAGCTATGGCATAAACAATCCGCATTCCTCCTTCTGCCTGGCCCAACTGTATCCCCAGGATCCTCTAGTATGCCCCTAACCGCACATCTCGCCTCAAAGAAAAACCCATCCCTACCTCGCAAGTGAACTCAAAGAATAGGAGAAGCCTAACCAAGGACCAGTAGGAAAATATATGAAGGTAACCATCCAGAACATCACAGAAGAAAAACAAATGAAAAACAAAACTGTAGATCCCACAACAACCATGCCAGGTATATGCGCTGGAAGCAGAAACCATAGAGGTTATCCAGGAACGGAGCATAACCGAGAAAATGGGCTGTCTGTGGGGGACAGCAGAAGGGGGTAGAGCAATAGAGTACAAGCCGAGTATGGGTGTAGCAGTAGGGTGCAATCCAAGCGCCGGAATAGGGCAAAAACCAAGCACAACTGCGTCAGCTCTCCGTAATCCTTTTCGTGTCTGACTTGGCAGTACCCAGTGGCAGAAGGCAAGCGTTTTACAGGTTCTCTCATGTATTGCCTTGTTCTCCGCGGGATAACGTCTCTTAGTTGACGGGATACCACTACTTAAGCCGACCGTAGGAAAAGGTGAGATCAACCCATGGGCCTGTTGAAGAGTTCTAGCCTACCGCAAACCATGTTCCCAGCTGTCTGAAGCATGGGAAGTGAATAGTCGCCGAGCATATGGAGGGGCCTCGCTAAGCAAGGAAGGGGGCGAGAACGGGCAGCGCGAAAGGCATACCGGCACCGGAAGGAAGGAAAGCCCTGACGCCTTGAGAGAGCAGAAGAGGGCAGTGAAGTGAGGAGGAAAATGGCCATCACTCCTAGGACGATGCCATCGTGGGAGGAGGGGAGGGGTGGATGGTTCGTGAACTCCTGTGATAGAGGGTTGATTTCAAGTGTCAGGAAAATAGAGGAGATGGAGGATGGCCTATCTATTCGGCCTTTTTTCTGCCTTGTTTTCTTCTTTTTTTTTCTTTTTTGTTCATCATATATTTGTTGTTATTTGAGTTACAAGAACGCGCATGCAGGGCTAGCTATGGCATAAACAATCCCCATTCCTCCTTCCGCCAAGCCCGCCCGTATCACCAGGCCCCTCTAGTATGGGCCTGACAGCACATTGCGCTGCAAAGAAAAACCCGTCCCTACCTCTTAAGCGAACTCAGAGAATGGGAGAAGCCCAACTAAGAAGAAAGCAGGAAAACATAGGAAGGTAACCACCTGGAACATCGCAGAAGAAAAAACAAAAGAAAAACTGCACCATAGATCCCACAACAACCATGCCAGGTATACGCGCCGGCAGCAGAAACCATAGACGTTATGCTAGAATGCAAGGAAACCGAGAAAATGGGCGTTCTGTGGGGGAGAAGCAGGCAAGGGTGGTGCAGTAGGGTGCAAGTCGAGGCAGGGTGTAGCAGTAGGGTGCAAGCTGATCCAACCAACAGAACAGGTCAGAAACCCAACGCGACCATGTCAACTCGCGGTAATAGTGTTAGTGTCCTTCTGGGCAGTCCCCAGTGGCAGAAGGCAAGCTTTTTACCGTGTCTCTCATGTAGTCCCTTGGTCTCTGCGAGATAGCGTCACTTAGTGGATGGGATACCACCGCTGAAACTGACCGCGGGCAGGAGCGAGGTCGACCCAGGGGCCTGTTGAAGAGTCCTCACGTACCGCAGACTATATTCCCAGCCGCCGGAAGCATGGGAAGCGAACAGTCGCTGACTGGATGGAGGGGCCTCGCTAAGTGAGGAGAGGGGGGCAAACGGGCAGCGCAAAAGGGATAGCAGCACCCAGAGGAAGGCAAGCCCTAACACATAAAAAGGTGAAAGAGGGGAGTGAGGAGAGGGTGGAAATGGCCGTCACTCCTAGGCCGCAGCCATCATGGGAGGAGAGGAGGGGTGGATGGTTCATGAACTCCAAGCGTTGAGGGTTGATTTCAAGGGCAAGGAAAACCGTGGAGAGGGAGGATGGCCTATCTATTCGCCCTGTTTTTCTTTTTTTTTCCTTCGTGTTTTTTTCCGCTTTTTTTTTTTTATCATCATATGTTCATTGTTATTTAGGGTACAAGAACTTGTATGCAGCACTAGCAATGGCATAAACAATCTCCCTTCCTCCTTCCGCCCAGCGCGACAGTATCCCCAGGATCCTCTGGTATGGGCCTAACTGCACATCTCGCCCCAAAGAAAAACCCGTCCCTACCTCACAAGCGAGCTCAGAGAATAGGAGAAGCCTAACTAAGAGGAAAGCAGGAAAACATAAGAAGGTAACCGCGCAGAACATCTCCGGAAAAACAAAAGAAAAACAAGCACCCTAGATCCCACAACAACATGAGCCAGATATACGCGCTGGCAGCAAAAAATGGTAGAAGTCATCATGGGACGCAACACAACCGAGAAAATAGGCCCCCTGTACGGGGGAGGCAGGACTGGGTTGAGCAGTAGGGTGCAAGCCAAGGGATGGTGTAGCAGTAGGGTGAAAGCCGAGGGACAGTGTAGCAGTAGAGTGCAAGCCGAGGGATGGTGTCGCAGTAGAGTGCAAGCCCAGGGACCGCGTAGCAGCAGAGTGCAAGCCAAGGCACGGTGTAGCAGTCGGGTGCAAGCCGAGGGATGGTGTAGCAGTAGGGTGCAAGCCAAGGGACGATGTAGCAGTAGGGGGCAAGCCAAGGGACAGTATAGCAGTAAGGTGCAAGCCGAGGGACGGTGTAGCAGTAGGGTGCAAGCCGATCCAACCAACAGAACAGGACAGAAACTGAACACGACCATGTCAACTCTCGGTAATCCTGTTCATGGCCTTCGAGGTGGTCCACAGTGGCAGAAGGTAACAGTTTTACCTCGTCTCTCATGTAGTCCGTTGTTCTCCGAGAGATAGCGTCACTTAGTGGATGGGATACCACCGCTTAAACCGGCGGTGGGGATAAGCGAGGTCGACCCTTGGGCCAGTTAAAGAGTCCTTGGGTACCGCAAACTGTATTCCCAGCTTTCTGAACTATGGGAAGCCAACTGTGTCCGACCATATGGAGGGGCCTCGCTAAGCGAGGAGAGGGTCGAGAACAGGCAGCGTGAAAGCCATACTGGCACCCAGAGGAAGGAAAGCTCTGCCTTGCAGAGGAGCGAAAGCGGGCAGTGAGGAGAGGATGAAAATGGCCATCACTCTTAGACCGAGGTCATCGTGGGAGGCAAGGGGGGGTGTATGGTTCGTGAAGACCAAGCGTTGAGGGTTGATTTCAAGCGCGAGGAAAATAGACGAGATGGAGGATGGCCTATCTATTCGGCCTTTTTTTGCTTTTTTTTCTTTTTTTCTTTTTTCATCATCACGTATTTGTTGTTATTTAGGGTACAAGAACTTGCATGCAGTGCTAGCTATGGTACATCGACCGTCTCCGCTACACCTCCAGTCGTTGAAATTTATTACCTATTTGGGAACGACTCAACACCAGAGGCTACCATCACCACTTTTCGGTCTTGGACCCCCCCCCTCTGGGGGGTCCTGGCCATCCTTTTCATCACTTCTTTGCCCTCGGGCATCGACTTCAAAGCCTGTTCTCGGGGTCTACCCTCTTGGGCCCCTCCTCCTCCCTCCTGCGATGTCTCAGGACGTTGTTTGCTCCTCCTGCCACGCTGTTGTTTTGCACCTCGCTTAACATTGGCACGGTCGGGTTTCACGGTTTCTCTCTCCAGACGGCTGGGACTACAGTTCGCGGTAGGCGACTTCGGTGTTTCTCTCTCCCCGCCCTTCTGGGCCTGGGTTTGGGTTCCCGCGACCTATGGTCGACTTCGCCACACTCCTCCTTCACACTGCTTGGTGGTGGGATCCCATCCACTAAGTGACGCTATCTCTCAGAGAACAAGGGACTACAAGAGAGACGCGGTAAGACGCCTTCGGTGTGTGGGAGGTACCCGCCTAGTACAGACACGAACACGATTCCGACAGTTGAGAGCTTCTGGGTCTACCCCTCCCTCTTCACCCTCCCATCGGTCGGCTGGCACCCTTACTGCCACCTCCCCACCACTCTCCGGCTGGCATCCTCTCTGCTGGGCTAGCATCCCCTCTGCTGGGCGGCATCCCCACTGCCTCCAGGGGTTGGGTTCACATCTGCACTCCTCGCTCCTCCTCCTGGCTCTGTCGCCTAGGTGACATCCGCTGGCTGGCACCCTACTGCCCCTACTCTACTTTGTTGTGTTCCGGTGGACACTGGGGTTAGGCTTCGACGTCCCGTTACAAGGCCGGTTTGATCTCCTCCCTTCTACTTCACTGCTTCCATCCTGGGCCAGATGTTCATTTATAGCGCCTGATCCTCACTCTGGGGATATAGCCTTCGTGTATGGGAGAGTGTGCAGGCATCTACTGCATTGTGTGGTAGCGAGGTGTTAATTGGGGTTCGCGATGTTGTTTCACTAACGGGCCGGGGTCTTCTTTTGTTGTTGCATGTCTGTGGAGGTTGTTGGTTCGTGTTCGGGGTACGCTGCTTCTCGGGGCTTGGTTTTTATACCCCAGAGGGTTTCCCAGGCAGCTGGGCGGGGCTAGGCCTAGGTGGGGGTTTTTGACCGCCTTAGGGCGAAATTTTTTTGGTTATTTGAAAAAAAAAAAAAAAGAAAAATAAAAAAAAAAAAAAAAAAAAAAAAAAGTGCTAGCTATGGTATAAGAAATCCCCATTCCTCCTTCCGCCCGGCCCGACCATATCCCCAGGACCCTCTGGTATGGGCCTGACCGCACATCTCGCCGCCAATAAAAACCTGTCCCTACCTCGCAAGCGAACTCAGAGAATAGGAGAAGCCTAACTGAGAACAAAGCAGGAAAACATAGGAAGGTAACCACAAGGAACATCTCAGAAAAGAAACAAAGGAAAAACAACACCAAAAATCCGACAACAACCGTGCCAGGTATACGCGCTGGCAGCAGAAACGGTAAATGTTATCCCAGAACGCGATGCAAGCGAGAAAATGGGCCGCCTGTGGGGGATGGCGAAAGAGGGTGAAGCAGTAGGGTGCTAGCCGAATATCGGGGTAGCAGTAGGGTGAAAGCCGATCCAACTGCCAGAACTGGGCGGAAACCGAACGCGACTGTGTCAACTCTCGGTAATCTTGTTCGTGTGTGACTAGGCGCTCCCCAGTGGCTGAAGGCACGCATTTTACCGCATCTCTCTTGTAGTCCCTTGTCCTCAGAGAGATAGCGTCGCTTAGTGGCTGGGATACCACCACTTAAGCCGACCATGGGAAAAGGCGAGATCAAGCCGTGGGCCTGTGGAAGAGTTCTCGCGTACCGCAACCCGTGTTCCCAGCCGTCTGAAGCATGGGAAGCGAACCCTGGGCGACCGTATGGAGGGGTCTCGCTAAGCGAGGAAGGGGGCGAGAACGGGCAGCGCGAAAGGCGTACTGGCACCCAGAGGAAGGAAAGCCCTGACATCATGAGAAGCGGAAGAGGGCAGTGAGTAGAGCAGGGAAATGGCCGTCACTCCTGGGCCGAAGCCATCGTGGGATGAGAGGGGGGGTGGATAGTTCGCGGACCCCAAGTATGGAGGGTTGATTTCAAGTGTGAGGAAAATAGAGGAGACGGAGGATGGCCTATCTATTCGGCCTTTCTTTTTTCTTTTTCTTTTTTATTTTTATGTTTTCTTTTTTTATCATCATGTATTCGTTGTTATTTAGGGTACAAGAACTTGCATGCAGCGCTAGCTATGGCATAAACAATCCCCATTCCTCCCCCCACATGGCCCGACTGTAACCGGTACTGGTTACTGGTTTAGGATTTTCATATACCAGTTGATATTGTTTGAGTTTTGAATATGTTTCAGGAAACGAGGTGTGCCTCTAGACTGATAGTATAGGGTTTGATACTCTATATGTTTTATGTTTGGTTTCGAGTATCGGTTTGATACTCTATATGTTTTATGTTTGGTTTCGAGTATCGGTTTGATACTCTATATGTTTTATGTTTGGTTTCGAGTATCGGTTTGATACTCTATATGTTTTATGTTTGGTTTCGAGTATCGGTTTGATACTCTATATGTTTTATGTTTGGTTTCGAGTATCGGTTTGATACTCTATATGTTTTATGTTTGGTTTCGAGTATCGGTTTGATACTCTATATGTTTTATGTTTGGTTTCGAGTATCGGTTTGATACTCTATATGTTTTATGTTTGGTTTCGAGTATCGGTTTGATACTCTATATGTTTTATGTTTGGTTTCGAGTATCGGTTTGATACTCTATATGTTTTATGTTTGGTTTCGAGTATCGGTTTGATACTCTATATGTTTTATGTTTGGTTTCGAGTATCGGTTTGATACTCTATATGTTTTATGTTTGGTTTCGAGTATCGGTTTGATACTCTATATGTTTTATGTTTGGTTTCGAGTATCGGTTTGATACTCTATATGTTTTATGTTTGGTTTCGAGTATCGGTTTGATACTCTATATGTTTTATGTTTGGTTTCGAGTATCGGTTTGATACTCTATATGTTTTATGTTTGGTTTCGAGTATCGGTTTGATACTCTATATGTTTTATGTTTGGTTTCGAGTATCGGTTTGATACTCTATATGTTTTATGTTTGGTTTCGAGTATCGGTTTGATACTCTATATGTTTTATGTTTGGTTTCGAGTATCGGTTTGATACTCTATATGTTTTATGTTTGGTTTCGAGTATCGGTTTGATACTCTATATGTTTTATGTTTGGTTTCGAGTATCGGTTTGATACTCTATATGTTTTATGTTTGGTTTCGAGTATCGGTTTGATACTCTATATGTTTTATGTTTGGTTTCGAGTATCGGTTTGATACTCTATATGTTTTATGTTTGGTTTCGAGTATCGGTTTGATACTCTATATGTTTTATGTTTGGTTTCGAGTATCGGTTTGATACTCTATATGTTTTATGTTTGGTTTCGAGTATCGGTTTGATACTCTATATGTTTTATGTTTGGTTTCGAGTATCGGTTTGATACTCTATATGTTTTATGTTTGGTTTCGAGTATCGGTTTGATACTCTATATGTTTTATGTTTGGTTTCGAGTATCGGTTTGATACTCTATATGTTTTATGTTTGGTTTCGAGTATCGGTTTGATACTCTATATGTTTTATGTTTGGTTTCGAGTATCGGTTTGATACTCTATATGTTTTATGTTTGGTTTCGAGTATCGGTTTGATACTCTATATGTTTTATGTTTGGTTTCGAGTATCGGTTTGATACTCTATATGTTTTATGTTTGGTTTCGAGTATCGGTTTGATACTCTATATGTTTTATGTTTGGTTTCGAGTATCGGTTTGATACTCTATATGTTTTATGTTTGGTTTCGAGTATCGGTTTGATACTCTATATGTTTTATGTTTGGTTTCGAGTATCGGTTTGATACTCTATATGTTTTATGTTTGGTTTCGAGTATCGGTTTGATACTCTATATGTTTTATGTTTGGTTTCGAGTATCGGTTTGATACTCTATATGTTTTATGTTTGGTTTCGAGTATCGGTTTGATACTCTATATGTTTTATGTTTGGTTTCGAGTATCGGTTTGATACTCTATATGTTTTATGTTTGGTTTCGAGTATCGGTTTGATACTCTATATGTTTTATGTTTGGTTTCGAGTATCGGTTTGATACTCTATATGTTTTATGTTTGGTTTCGAGTATCGGTTTGATACTCTATATGTTTTATGTTTGGTTTCGAGTATCGGTTTGATACTCTATATGTTTTATGTTTGGTTTCGAGTATCGGTTTGATACTCTATATGTTTTATGTTTGGTTTCGAGTATCGGTTTGATACTCTATATGTTTTATGTTTGGTTTCGAGTATCGGTTTGATACTCTATATGTTTTATGTTTGGTTTCGAGTATCGGTTTGATACTCTATATGTTTTATGTTTGGTTTCGAGTATCGGTTTGATACTCTATATGTTTTATGTTTGGTTTCGAGTATCGGTTTGATACTCTATATGTTTTATGTTTGGTTTCGAGTATCGGTTTGATACTCTATATGTTTTATGTTTGGTTTCGAGTATCGGTTTGATACTCTATATGTTTTATGTTTGGTTTCGAGTATCGGTTTGATACTCTATATGTTTTATGTTTGGTTTCGAGTATCGGTTTGATACTCTATATGTTTTATGTTTGGTTTCGAGTATCGGTTTGATACTCTATATGTTTTATGTTTGGTTTCGAGTATCGGTTTGATACTCTATATGTTTTATGTTTGGTTTCGAGTATCGGTTTGATACTCTATATGTTTTATGTTTGGTTTCGAGTATCGGTTTGATACTCTATATGTTTTATGTTTGGTTTCGAGTATCGGTTTGATACTCTATATGTTTTATGTTTGGTTTCGAGTATCGGTTTGATACTCTATATGTTTTATGTTTGGTTTCGAGTATCGGTTTGATACTCTATATGTTTTATGTTTGGTTTCGAGTATCGGTTTGATACTCTATATGTTTTATGTTTGGTTTCGAGTATCGGTTTGATACTCTATATGTTTTATGTTTGGTTTCGAGTATCGGTTTGATACTCTATATGTTTTATGTTTGGTTTCGAGTATCGGTTTGATACTCTATATGTTTTATGTTTGGTTTCGAGTATCGGTTTGATACTCTATATGTTTTATGTTTGGTTTCGAGTATCGGTTTGATACTCTATATGTTTTATGTTTGGTTTCGAGTATCGGTTTGATACTCTATATGTTTTATGTTTGGTTTCGAGTATCGGTTTGATACTCTATATGTTTTATGTTTGGTTTCGAGTATCGGTTTGATACTCTATATGTTTTATGTTTGGTTTCAAGGCTACCGTTTTGGAGTCTATTATGTTATGAGAACAAGGCTCTCGGTAGCCTAGGAAGTGTATTTAAGAACTGCTACTCTTCTCATTAGAAGGAGCAGACTTCGGCAGACAGAGTTTTCAATATACTTGGTTGAACAGTTACTTTCTTCAGTTCGCTTCAAGAATCTTTAGTTTAAGACCTACCAAACATCTCGGAGACTTCAGTGGTTGCGATACAGTAAGAAGTCTATTCAACAACCTTGGCTAAAGCCTCCGGACTTTGATTCGCTAGTTACCACCTTGGTACAGAACAAAGCCCGTTAACCCTACGATTACCGCATGTCCCGAGAGGCGGTTACACCGACCGTATCTCCAAGACCCTCTGGTATGGGCCTAACCGCACATCTTGCCCCAAAGAAAAACCCGTCCCTCCCTCGCAAGCGAACTCAGAGAATAGGAGAAGCCTAACTAAGAAGAAAGCAGGAAAACATAGGAGGGTAACCGCGTGGAACATCTCAGAAAAACAAAAGAAAAATCGCACCAGGGTGAGCCCCACAAACAACCAAGCCAGATATACGCGCAGGCAGCAGAAAACCGTAGAAGTTATCCCGGAACGCGATCTAACCGAGAAAGGGAGCCGCCTGTGGGCGACGGCGGGAGAGGGTGGAGCAGTAGGGTGCTAGCCGAGGGAGCGTTAAGCAGTAGGGTGCAAGCCGATCCACCCGCCGGAACGGGCCAGAAACCGAACGCGACCGTGTCAACTATGGGTAATCGTGTTCGTGTCTTGCTAGGGGGTCTCCGACAAGAGTAGTCCCAACTTGAACAGTAAGACTAGGAGTATATGGCCAAATCTCCCAGCGAGATAGACCCCGAAGTTACTAGCCGCGGCGTTCCCCGTCGGCAATCGTGCACACAGGGAGACAGGGGTCCACCACTGCCAACGCCAAACGGAAACGAAGCTGAGAGGTCCCCGAGGAAGCAGAGGAGCGAGGTCAATCATCAGGCCTAAAGAGTAGCCCTCGCGTATCGGAGAAACAGTGTTCACTGCTGTCTGAAGCGTGCGAAGCGAGCGGCCGCCGACCGTGAGGAGGGGCCTCGCTAAGCGAGGAAAGGGGTGAGAACGGGCAGCAGAAAGGCAGTACCGGAACCCAGAGGGAGGAAAGCCACGCCGCGTAAAAGAGCAAGGGATGGCAGTGGGGAGAGGGGGAGATGGCCGTCACTTCTAGGCTGAAGCCATCGTGGGAGGAGAGGGGGTGTGGATGGTTCTTGAGTACCTAGCGTTGAGGGTTGATTTCAATCGCCGGGTGTGTAGAGGAAACGGCGGATGGCCTATCTATGCGGCCTTTTTTCTGTTTTTTTTCTTTTTTATCTTCAATTTTATTTTGTGTTTTAAGGTACAACGTCCACATGCAGCACTAGCTATGGCAGACACAAAACCTCCACCCCTACGCCAGCCCGAAACAGCCAGAAGAAAAACCGTCAACGAAACCGCATAGAAAGGCACGCGGCCAGGCAGGACCGAAACCCCGGAACATGATACCCCCCTCCCGACCCCGCACAGTCGAAAAAACTCCCCCGCCCCGCAACTTGTAGTATACACAAACAGTAAAGACTGTAAAAAGAAAGCCACCCAAGCCCATCAGAACACAAGAAACCCCACTTCCCGACTGTGGTCCAAACGCCATAGCAAGAGCCACCCCAAACGGTCTTAACCCGGCCGATCAGGGCCACCTACGACAATCAACGTCGACGGCTAAGGGCAAGCCCGACAAAGTGGGAGGGAAACCGAAGAGAGAAAAGCCCAGGCCGAGGAAAGTGGAACCCGTGGCAGGGCACAGAGACCAGCACCATCCAGACCAGGAAGCCCGGTGGAAACACCCAACGGGCGTCAAGGTAAGGTAGTGTAGCAGTAGGGTGCAAGCCGAGTGAGGGTGCAGCAGTAGGGTGCAAGCCGAGTGAGGGTGCAGCAGTAGGGTGCAAGCCGATCCAACCGCCAGAACGGGCCGGAAACCGAACGCGACCGTGTCAACTCTCGGTAATCGTGTTCGTGTCCTACTAGGCGGTCTCCAACAAGAGTAGTCCCAACTTGAACCGTAAGACTAGGAGGGTATGGCCAAATCTCCAAGCGAGACAGGCCCCGAAGTTACTAGCCGAGGCGTTCCCCCACGGTGCTCGTGCACACAGGGAGACAGGCGTCCACCACAGCCAACGCCAAACGGAAACGAAGAAGAGAGGTCCCCAAGGAAGGAGAGGAGCGAGGTCGACCATCAGGCCTAAAGAGTAGTCCTCGCGTACCGCAGAAACCGTGTTCCCAGCCGTCTGAAGCATGGGAAGCGAGCGGTCGCCGACCGTGTGGAGGGGCCTCGCTAAGCGAGGAAGGGGGCGAGAACGGGCAGCAGAAAGGCAGTACCGGAACTCAAAGGAAGGAATGCCTCGACGCGTAAAAGAGCAGAAGAAGGCAGTGAGGAGAGGAGGGAGATGGCCGTCACTCCTAGGCCGAAGCCATCGTGGGAGGAGAGGGGGGGTGGATGGTTCGTGAATACCTAGCGTTGAGGGTTGATTTCAATCGCCGGGTGTGTAGAGGAGACGGAGGATGGCCTATCTACTCGGACCTAATGTCCTCCTTATATAGTTGCCCTTCACGCCCTTGTGACTCATCCTTCAAGTCACACGCCACATATGACTCACAACTGTGAGTCATATCCAAAACATCATAAACTAATCATATGACCGAAGTGGTCACATGCGCAAAACCCATGACCTCTAAATGAGGTCATGTGCGAAACATAACATATCATCATAACCATATCATATGACCAAAGTGGTCATATGTGCGAAATCCCATGACCTCTAATGAGGTCATGTGCGAAACATAACATACCTATGACTCATAACTATGAGTCATGTGAAAACCTTTCCTTGCTAAGCCACATTCGTGACATTAGCTCCTCCCTCCCTAAGCTCGAGTCCCTTCGAGCTTAGAATCTCTCATCGTAGAGGCGGTCTGCGAACCTCCGAAGCCGTTTCGCGTTATCGTTTGCCTCGCGGCATAGTCCGCGTACCTCGTCGATGATGGCTCTTCGTTTGAGCTTTTCCTTCCGTAGCGCTTCGTCTGCTTGCGCTATTCTTTCGTTGTAGGAGGCCCGGATTATGTCCACCCCCCTCCTCGATCCTTCCATCATCTGCCGATGCGTTCCTCCTTCCTTTTCCAAGCGGCCGATCGTTTCCGCCTGGCGTTTTGTTTCTTCCGCTAGCCGGTCGTTCTCTCGTCGTAAACGTTCGATCGTTCGGCGTAGTTCTTCCTTGGACACAAAAGTTTTTGTATCCTCCCCCTCCGCAGGTTCCGTCCTCGGAACCTTTTGGGTTGCCTGCTTGGCTTCCCATTGTTGTCTTCGGTGATGTGGGCAGTATCTGCGCATGCAGTTCTGCCAGGAGATTTTGTGATGTGAGGGGCCCGTGGGCGGAGGTTGCGGTTGTGTTGCCCATTCGGCTTGAATGGGCGTCGTTGGTGGCGATTGCTTTGTCGCCGACTTCTTACTCGGGAAGAAGTTGCTGCGTTGTTTTCCATCCAGGTGCACGGGGCACCCGTCGTCCGTGCATGCCGTCCAATGGTAGACGGCATGGTTTCGTTCGTTGTTTTTGACCACTTTAGCCCATTCGGCCTCGATGGTCTTCTCCTCTTCCTCCTTCTTGATTCTGATTTCTTCTTCTGCCGCAGCCCACTTGGCTGCGTCCGGTGGAGGGCTCGTGGGGCTACCCACGAGCTCGAAGTCGTCTGGAGCGTCCTCGACGCTCGGTTGACGGCTTCTGTGGGTAGCGTTGGTGGAAGAGGTGGAGGGCATCTTGAGCGTTCGTAAAGTTGGTAGCTGGGTACCACTCTTGATCGTGTTTGGGAGAGTAACCGGTCCACTTAGCACGGTATTGAAGACTACCGTGGTATAAGCGAGAGTCGATTATTTCTTCAAGTTCGTATTCGGGTTCTCCGTCTAATTCGATAGGCGGAGGAGGTGTAATTGTTTGTGAAGGAAGCTTGTCGTTCTGATAGAGTTCCAAAAGCGAGATGTGGAATGTGTTGTGTATTTTCATGGACGGGGGAAGGTCGAGTTTATATGCTCGTTTCCCTATCCTTTTCGTTATCTCGAATGGTCTCATTTTCTTGTAATCCAATTTCTTGGATGGTCTCGTTGTTCGTATATTCCTTGGTAGTAACCACACTTTGTCGCCTTGTTGTAGGTGTGGATCGGGTTTTCTGTGTTGATCGTAGTTTTCTTTCTGTCGTAATTGTGCTGTCGTCATTTCTGCTCGGAGTGTGTCGTGTAATTGACTCATGTCTTCCTTTTCCGTTATCAGTCCTTTGGTCGTATGACCTATGGCCTGATATTCTGGGTCGAGACCGTAATTCGCATAGAAGGGTGTCGTCTTAATCGTTTCTTGTTTTCCATTGTTGTATGCGAATTCTGCTATCGGTAGCAATTTGTCCCAGTTGTCCTGCTGATAGTTGACGTAGGCTCGTAGATATTGTTCCAATATGCCATTGGTTCTTTCCGTTTGTCCATCCGTTTGTGGATGGAAGGCCGTAGAAAGTTTCCTTTTGATTCCGAGTTCGTCCGTTATTTCTTTCCATATTCCTGACGTGAATATTGATCCTCGGTCTGTGATGATATCTTTCGGTAGTCCATGCAGTCGAAAGATTTCTCTGATAAACGTTGTTGCGAACTGCCGTGCCGTCATATCCATTGTTGTAGGTATGAAGTGACTCATTTTGGTCAGGCGATCCACCACGACCATGATGGAGTCGTATCCGTTGGCCTTAGGGAGGTCGGTTATAAAATCCATAGATATGGATGCCCATGGTTTTTCCGGTGCTTCGTTGGGTTTTAACAGCCCGTAAGGTGCGTGTCGCACCACTTTCGTCCGCTGGCATATGTCGCAGTTCTTGACGTATTGTTTGACTGATTCCCTTAATCCTGGCCAGTAGTATTTCCGTGTGATCAGCTCCGTTGTTTTAGCCGTTCCTCCATGTCCTGCCGGTTTGTCGTCGTGGTGTTTCTTGATAAGGTTCGTCCTTATCTTTTCGTTTTCTGGTATCCATATCTTTCCATCGTACCACATATAGTGGTCCTTCCATTCGCATAGGCCTAAGGCCACCCCTTTTCTTTCTTTTTTTCCTTTCTCTAGGTCGTTTCTTATTTCCTGAAATTCCTTTTCCTCGGCAATTTCCTTTCGTAATTCCTCGTCGTCTTCATCGAGGATTTTCATTGATTCCATAGCCTCGAAGTATTCCTTCGGGAGCAGGATTCGATTTTTCTGTTTGATCCGTTCGTCCTCTTTGTCTTGCGGTTTGTCGCTTGCAATTCTGGTCAAGGCGTCTGGTTTCCCTCCTTCTTTCCCTGGTCGGTATTCGATCTTGAAGTTGTATTTGCTGAGGCTTTCCATCCATCGGATTTGGCGATCGTTGAGTTCTTTCGTCGTCATGAAAGGAACTAGGTTTTTGTGGTCCGTGAGAACTCTGACCTGGTGGTCATTGTTCTGTATGTATCTTCTCCATTCTTTGAGTGCTTGAACTATGGCTAGTAGCTCTTTGTTGGCGACGTCGTAGTTGCATTCGGCCGGCGTCATTGTCTTTGACCGATAACACACCGGGCGCCATTTCCCATCTTCGCATTTCTGGGATAGTATTCCTGAACAGACATATTTTGATGCGTCGGTCTCGATTGTCGTTTCTCTTCGCGGGTCGAAGTGAACGAGTATTGGTGCTGTTGTGAGTTTGGTTCGTATGGCGTCGTAAGCCGTCTGTTCTTTTTCTCCCCATTCCCACTTGACGTCTTTCTTGGTTAGGTTATAAAGGGGTTTTGCCATACGGCTAAAGCCCTCGATAAACCTGCGATAAAAGTTGCAGAATCCCATGAAGCACAGGATATCTGTTTTGTTGTTTGGTTTTGCCCAGTCCCATATAGCCGATGTCTTGACTGGGTCCACTTGGATTCCATTTCCGTTGATGATAAACCCCAGGTATTCGGTTTCCTTCTTGTGGAACTCGCATTTGGATGGTTTGATCTTCATCCCCGACTTCTGAATCTCGTTCATGATATTGCTGACGTCCTTTCTGTGTTGTTCCAGGTCATCTGAATATATGAGTACGTCATCCAAATAGACAATGCAGCATATATCCAGGAACTTGTTGAGTACCTGGTTGATCCATCGTTGGAATGATGCTGGTGCATTGGTTAGCCCGAATGGCATAACCAAGTATTCGTACATTCCGTATCTTGTCGCGAAAGTCGTTTTCCATTCGTCGCCTTCTTTTATTCGTATGTTGTGGTAAGCGTCTTTGATGTCCAACTTGGTAAAGTATTTTGCCGTTTTTAACCGATCCAGAGCCTCTCCGATCAGTGGTAGCGGATACCGATCTTTCTTGGTTACCGAGTTGAGTGCCCGGTAATCCACGCATAGCCTCATTTTTCCGTCCTTCTTCTTGACGAATAGTATCGGTGATCCTGCAGACGCGAACGAATGTCTTATCCATCCTCGTTTCATATTCTGTTGAATATATCCTCGTAGTTCCTCCAGCTCCTTTTCTCCCAAGGGGTAAAGTCGTTGGTATGGAATCTTCTTCTTTGCTTTGGTCTTTTCGTCTTTTTCGATATGTATTTCGTGGTCCACTCCTGGCCTTCTTGGTGGTGGTCTGTCCGCTTCCTTTTCTTGGAACAGGTCCGTGAACTGGTGGTATTCTTGTGGTATTATGTCGTACCACTCTCTTTCCCTTCGTTGTCCTTTTTGTCGTATCGCCAGTTCAGTGCTGATATTGATTCGTGCCAATTCCAGCTTTTCTTCCTTTGGGTTCCATTTGAGGATTCCCGTCAAGTCTCCTCTCTTGTAATATCTGCCAAACGCCTGTGCCGATATTTCTCGAATCTGTGCTGATTCCTCTTTCTTGGTCTTCGGGCTATCCGTGCTGCCGAAGCCTTTCGTTCCTCTTGTCGTGGTATGAAGTTCTCGTACTTCATGCATCTCTTCTTCGTTGATTTTCTCGATAATCAACTGCGCTATCCGATCGCCTTGTCGAATCTCTTGGTCGATATCTCCCAGGTTGGCTAGGACCACTTTGATTTCTCCTCTATAGTCGGCATCGATGACCCCTGCGTTGGTAATGAGTCTTTTATTGACTGCTAGTCCGCTGCGTGGTGCTATCCGTCCATAGGTACCGGGAGGTAACCCTATCGCTATTCCAGTTGATATCGTCTCTTGACCCCTTGCTTGGATCTTCTTGTCTTGGTCGGCATATAGGTCATGACCTGCCGCTTGTCTGGAGCCCTTCGTTGGTCCCAGCGCCTTCTCGTGCAACTTCTTAAATCTGACTCTCCGATCTGGTCCTTCTCTCAGTTGATCAAATCGTGCCTTCAGGTTCTCTTCTTGTGCCTCTCTCTCTGGTGTCGTATACACCACCGGCGAACTGTTGAGACATCCTGTCGTGCATCGTTCGCTGGCGAATGTAATCTTGTTGTTGTCCCAGTCGATCGTGGGATTGTGTTGTCGTAACCACGGCATTCCCAGAACTAGCTCGTGGTTCTTCAGGTTTGCTACCTGGAAGGTCGCCTCTTCCCTATGGCTGCCTATGGCCATAGGTACTTGCACTGTATGGGTTATGGGTCCCATAGTGCTGGGTTTTCCGTCTGCTAGATAAACCTGTCTCTTGTTTCGTGTCGGCCTCATGGGGTAGTTGTATTTGTCGCAGATTTCCTTGTCGATGAAATCTTCTGTTGCCCCTGAGTCGAGCATCGCATGTATCGTAGTGCCTTTCTTTTTGGTGTCGTATAGTGTTGTTTTGATCATAATATGATCCCCTTCTTCTTCCAGTAGTGCCGTATAGTAGTTTGCCATGGTGATTCTTCCGTTCGTGTTCGTCTTCATCTCTCTTCTCCCGATGGTTTTCCTCCCCTTCTTGTCCACCAGACCATCTCTTACTGGGGACCGTCTTCTTTTTCCGGTTGGTCCTCCTCTGTAGTCATTTCTCTCCAGTTCGTTCTCTTCTGTTGCCGGATCCAGTTGCTGCCTTGGGCAGGCGTCATCCTCTTTTGTCCATTGTCCGCTCGATTCCGGCATTCTCTGATCTGGTGTCCCTTTTCGCCGCATCTCAGGCAGAGACCCTGGTCCCTCCTCCTTTTGTACTCCTCATTGGATAGGTTGAGGGGTTTTCTGGCCTGAGCTTTGTTCATCTCCACCTCTCGACTAATCGTAGGTTTGAAGTTTCCTTCGTAGACCGGCGGTATCGGTCTGAACGTTCCATCCGTGTTCCTCGGGGTAGAAGTTTCCTTCGGCTTTCGTTTCTTCAGGTTCTTCAGGATTGCCAGCCTCGTCTCCTTCTTGATGGCCCATGCCGCCAATTCGTCCACTGTAGTGGTTTCTGCATCGAAGTGTTCGAATTCTGTCTGCAATCTTTCCGTCATGCCCGAATATAGGTATTGCGATGCCGTTGCATCGTCTAGCATCGCCTCGGTCTGATGGAGTCGAAATTCGTTCCAGTACTCGGTCATGGATCGGGACCCTTGTTCCATGTTCATTATGTGGATCCTAGCCGCTCCCCTTGGGTCCACTTCCCCGAACTGTTGTTTGATTGCCTCCTGGAACTCTTCCCAGCTTCTCCATCCTGTTGGCTTATTGCCTTCCGTATATGGCGTGAGCCATTTGCTTGCGTCTCCTCGTAGGAGACTCGAAACGTAAACGATTTTCTCCGCGTCATGTCCTTCTTGCCATCCTGTGGCCCGAAAGTAAATTGTTAATTCCGCCATCCAGCTCCGAAGCTGATGTCTGTCCCCCGCATATGTTTCCGGTTGTTTAACCTTGGGTCGATGCTGTCCTAACAGTGCAAGAAGTTGTGCCATCTGTTCGCGGCTTAGCTCGGGTGCTGCTTCCGGAGCCGGTCCTGGTACAGGTCCAGCCCCCTCTCCTCCCGCTGGTCCTGGTCCCTCCATTCTTTTATCTTCTTCTTCGGAGCTTGATTCTTCGTAGGTTGAATGTTCTTCGGGTGTCGTAGGGCTCGGGGTTCGTCCGAGTTGCGAAACCGTTCGTTGTAGCTCGTCTGCTACTTCGGGTAACTCCAGAGACTGGTCCTCAAAGGTGTAGTCCGTCTTGATATCGTCCAAGCGTCGCTATAAGTGACGCTTCGTAATGTTACGATCCCTAACCGGTATCAGTTCTCAGCGACGGGTGGACGATACTTCTCTCTTTCTCTCTCGACGATAGTTCTTAGGCCGTTGCCTACGATAAGGTGGGAGAGACTCTCGTGTCTCTAGTCCTTATCGCCTATCGTACTCTTTCTTCAACTCGACTCTGTACCAGAGTCCTTCTTCTCGTAGGTAGGTATTCGTAAAGAGCGTAAAGGTTTTATATTCGTAAAAGCATAAAGTAATAAGTAAGGAAATAACTTAGAACGAAGCGTGAAGAGCCTATCTACTCGGACTTTTTTTTCTTTTTTTTTTTTTTTTTTTATCTTCAATTTTATTCTGTGTTTAAGGTACACCGTCTGTATGCAGCGCTAGCTATGACCGACGCAAGAAACCTCCACCCCTACTCCAGCCCGAAACAGCCAGAAGAAAAACCGTCACGAAAGCCCATCAACATCGGAAACCAGGTGCCCAGCCCGAAGGCCCCCGGACTTGAACAGGGAAGGGTCTCTCCTAGAGCCGCCGACTCCAACACCCCGCGCAGTCGAAAAAACTCCCCCGCCCCGCAACTTGTAGTATACACAAACGGTAAAGACTGTAAAAGAAAAGCCCCCAAGCCCATCAAAAGAAAGGAACCCCAGTACCCAACAGTGTCTCCTCCAAAAGAAAAGACAAAGTCTCGTCAAGTAAAAGAAGTACCCGCGGCATTGCTGGGAGAACGAATTTGGTCCGGACCGGGAAGCCTGGTGGAGACGCCCCAAGGACATCGAAGTAAAAAAGGTGAAGCAGTAGGGTGCAAGCCGAGTGAGGGTGTAGCAGTAGGGTGCAAGCCGATCCAACCGTCAGGTCAGGAAGGAAACCTAACGCGACCGTGTCAACTCTCGGTAATCGTGTTCGTGTCTGTCTAGGCGGTCCACAGAAACAGAAGGCTAGCGTTTTACCGCGTCTCTCATGTAGTCCCTTGTTCTACGAGAGATAGCGTCACTTAGTGGATGGGATACCACCGCTTAAGCCGACCGAGGGGAGAAGCGCGATCGACCCGGAGGCCTGTTGGAGAGTTCCCGCGTACCGCAAACCGTGTTCCCAGACGTCTGAAGCATGGGAAGCGAACGGTCGCCGACCGTGTGGAGGGGCCTCGCTAAGCGAGGA